>JAVSBS010019705.1:0-44378 GCA_033124195.1 Coracias cyanogaster | reverse complement strand
TTCAAGACCAGGCTGGATGGGGCCTTGAGCAACCTGGTCTAGTGGGAGGTGTCCCTGCCATGGCAGGGGGGTTGGAATTAAATGATCTTTGAGGTCCCTTCCAATCCAATCCAAACCATTCCTTGATTCTATGACTCTGTGATTCTATGATTCTATGATTCTGTGATATGATTCTTCCACAAAAACTCATCAAGCTAATTTAAAGACCACTGTCCTATTTCATGCTCCTTCCTCCATCTCATCCTCAGAGTGTTTGTCATTTCATAGCCATTTCTGAGGTCCCTCTAACAAACACTCTTTGTTCGCAGATGTTTGATGTGGAGGGTAATACCTGCCACCTAGAATTGTCTTCCATTTCTGAGGATACAGAGTGGAACTTTTTAAAGAGGAGAATAGAGGACAGCAAATTACCAACAGCAACATATGAATTGCAAATACTGAATAATGAAAAGCAAATATTTGGTCAGGCACACGCCACCCAGTTCATGAATGAATAAGAGCAAACAGCCACTCCCAAAATATCTAAGCAAACAGAAACCTGCTGACATAAATATTTGCAAACAGCACATCAGTGGCTGAGCCAGAGGGGTTTGCAAACACTGCTTGAAAACACTCCAGCAGGCCCAGAGAGCCCTGGATACAGCTTTAACTCTGGCCCTCCTGTCTTTGGGAGTTATACCCTTCATATTCCATTCCAGGAAAGCTATTGCCAACCTCTCTTCTCTTCTTGACTCTCTGGGAAGAAATGATCTTTCTTGCCCCTAATGCTGAAGTTCATGAAAAACAAAAGAGAGGCAGACGGATGATCCTATCAAGAGCTTCAGTGGGAATGCATGAAGCAACACCTCCTGAGGCTGAAGTGGGTGCACTGGAAAAGGACAGGCATTTTTCCAGTAAAAAATGCAAATCAGTTTTGTCATCATTGAATTCCAATTGCCAAAATGCCTATTTTCATTTTTCAGCCAAATGGCAGCAACCAAGATGTCACAGAGATGCTGCACAGTCAGCAACACTGAAGGACTACCATAGAATCATAGAATCATTAAGGTTGGAAAAGACCTCTAAGATCATCAAGTCCAATTGTTAACCCACACTACCATGACCTCTAGACCATGTCCTGAAGTGCCACATCTACATGTTTTTCGAATACCTCCAGGGATCCCACCAGCCTCTTTTTCTGGCTAGCCATGCTTCAGCCTCTCCATGCCACCACCCAGTGTGGCTGCCCCATTTAAAAGAAGCAAAGGCATCCTTGCTTTCAAATGCATAAAGGTCAATTCTTCGGGTTTTCTTTCTTCCCTTGGTTTACTGCCCAGTAAAGTCACTGGGAAAGTGTAGTTGGAAGTGACATTTCTGGGCCCATGCCCACGTGGATACCAAAGCTGGCAGAAACTCCCTGGTAGATGAAAAAGTCCTTCTTAGTGTCCACTGCACTATCAGGACTGACAGGTGACTGACAGGCCTGTGGTGAGTTCAAAGCTCACTCGTAGGGCAAAGCATCCCAGCTCAATGGAGAAGTGTCCCTTTAGCCCCAGCACACCTCCGGGTGGAAAGCCTGCCACCAGTGCTGTGGCTGCGTATCACCCAGTGTGCCATGAGCAAGATGGAAGTCTTCGGTGGTGACCGTGTTGATAAGTGCAGAGCGACCACCAGCAAAGCTGGACACTACTGCTCAGGGTTATGCCCAAAGGTTCTGGCGGCTCAGAGGACTTTGTCACTGCCCAGTCCCCAGTGGATTCAGGCAGCTCTTGAGATGTTTCCTTCTTGTTTTCACATTTTCCCTTCTGCTCTTTATGCTAATCTCAAACCCTTCAAATCGGGATGAATGTTTAAATGAGGTGAGAATGCCGGAAGATTTAGAAACTAGATTCAAAACTGGCTCATGTCTCGACTGACCCAGAAGCATTCAAAGACCCCAGAGGCCAACTGAAGATGCCTCTTGGACTGCAGAATTCATGTATTCATCAAAAAAAAAAACCCAATAAAAATGAAAACTATAGAGGAAAGTGAGTTATACAATGACAAGATGCAAATTAAACAAGTAAAAAGTGTTTCCAGAGAAACTCTCTCATCTCAAGCAAGGAAGAACAGACTATCATACCCAAGGGACCCTGCAGAGCCCACACAGCCCTGGAAAAGGAGATGTTGGAAAACAAGTCTATAATGTTTGGAGGTACTGCATGGTAAATAGTAATGCAAAATGACAGCTCTCAGCACAAACTCCTCTACACCCTGCCTGCAATTATATCCTCTAATTGCAGAGTATTGGAACAGCTCCTGTGTGCTAACAGAGATCATTCTAGAGAATCCCTTCTTGTCAATACCAGTCCCACTGAACAAGGGGAGACAGTCACGAGGGGAGTGTGTTGCTTGTCCAAAGCTATGGCTCCACAGCTGGAAGAGGCATCGTTGAGTGGAGCTCCTGGCTCCCGCGCATGTCGGGGACATGTTTCTGCAGGCAGGTTGCCTGCTCCAGCAGCAAGCACCGCACTCTCCACTTGAGGTCTAGATCTGGGGAGACAGCGCTGCCTGCACAGAACATCGTCTGTGAGAACTTCTGTCTCACACTAATTAATAAAGCTGTTATTTCTTTTTGAAGATGAAAAAAACTTGGTGTCTCAAGCTTCCTGATGCTTTTTTGAATGCGTGTTTCCGCTGGCTAGCCTGTGCAGGGGTTTGAAGCGTATGAATGGCTCATGTGGCACACAAGGGAGAGACTAAGCACAAACCACGGCAGAGGAAGTTATTCAGGATTTCCTCCATCTTGCGGAGACTCCACGAGCAGCTTGTGAATGCTCTTCACTAAAAAATCTGCCAGCTTTCTGTGGGTGGCAGTGAAGCAACAATTTTCACTTCTCTACCTCTTCCTTCCCCAGAGAGAAGATTTTTTGGGGAATACATTTGATTTTCAGATGTCTGAAATTGTCTTGAAATTCCACACTTCGGAATGTGAATTGCATCTCACTTTTATCTCACTTTATAGGGTCTTTGTTTTAATACTGTTAGTTTATATGATTCCTTGACAGAGCAGTGATAGAGTGGGATAATATATATGGCTGTCAATGTCTTATAGAATAACTGAATAAAGTCTTTTATATTCTCTAAAACTCGATCTGGTTTTATTTTCAAAACCACTGACTGAGAACTAATTGAAACACCTTATGCTTTTTTTTTTTTTCTCCCAAGAGGAAGATGTCTCCTGGCCATTGGGATGAGTCAGTCTGCAAAACCACAAAGTGGTCTTTGGTGTCATCATTCAGGCTCAGCTCCTCTCCCTCCAGCAGTTAATAACATCTCTTTTATCCTTCCCTACAAGCCCTTTCATTTCTCTCATTCACTTCGCAGCTTTGGGCTGTCTCGTTCTCATTTTAATGAGATCTTCCTTCTTATTGGGAGAGTAAACCTGTGTACATCGTCAGGTTCATGAGACTCTGGTCCAAAGCCCCTTGATGAGGGCTGACTTCTAATTGATGCAACGTGCCCCAGGAGTACAATATCACTCAATGTGAATAACAGTTGTCCTGAAATAACACCAACATCTCTCTGCCTTCCATTTAGGTGTCTGTGCCAAAGCATTCAGCAGAACATTTTCAGGTCAACCAGTATGGCCAGACCCCTTCACTTTCAGATTTATGCTACTTCACCTTGACAAGGACTTCGATCACAAGACATCACTATATGCACACTTTAGTGTACTTTAAGTCCTGCTGGCAGACATGGCAGAGCTCTCCATAAGGATCTGCTCTCTGCTCATCATGTCCCCCGAAAGCTGCAAGTGACAGCTCCATCATAACAATGGAGCCATGACCTCAGGTGGCAGGTTGCCAATTCAACTCCAGAAGGAGCAAATCTCACTAAGCCAGGTCCTCCAGCTGGCTCTCACATGAAACAAAAACTGCCACTGTGCCCGTGTTACCTCTTGGTGTAGCCTCTTGAGGACGTGTGGTGCTGGCAGGGAGTAGGAACGCAGGAGGTTGGTGCAGAGGATGTGCAAAACACGATTTAGGATTGGTATCTCTTGGGGTACCCATCCCCAAACCTCCACCCTTGTACAAGCCCTGCAAGGCAGTACTACAAAGCTCAATTACAGAGAAGTCTGTATGAGAATTCATCACGGGAAACTGTATCAAGACAAGCCATATGAAAAAAACAGATTGATGGAATTTATTGGTCCCCCTCTATCTAGACTGATAGTTATTAAATTAGAAAGTAATCATATTTGGCTGACATGATTTACTCCTCGCAAGCTCAGCCTGACTCGCACCTTTTCAAAATGCACTTTCCTAGACGTATCCTGGAGCTAACCAAAGGTGGCAATTTCTCATGTTCCTTTTCGCAGGGCTTTGGCACCATGGCTGCAACTTTCCATTCCCGGTAAAACTAATTATCTGTCGGAACAATGTGCAATCTTGCTGGCACCTTTGGTATTAAATATTATTAAAACATAATGATCATTAATGACTCTTTGATTCCTAACTTTGTATTTCATTTAGGGATGTGGCCCTCAAACCTTTGGGGCTTCGTTCTGTTGTACTGGGAATGTCTTAGTGGTTAATATTTGCTGTAATGACTACAGATGTGAGGAAGGCATTGACACTTCACACACTACTCTTTCATTATCAAGTAATTCCCTATTTTCCTGCCTCCTAACAACTCTAGAGATTTCCTCACTGTTAAGATCACTAGCTTATGACACCGATTTAATATGTGTTACACTGGTGATAACAATAAGCAGCACTGTGCATCATTAGCTCTTAAGATATTCCCCCCAAAGAGGGTAACACACACAACTTTCCAGCAAACCAAAGTGCAGAGCAATGACAGACCTGTGATGATGCTGCAGATCAGCTGTGAAATAAGAGCAAAATCTCGAGGTTCAGGGTTGGCTGCCACATTAATTGCTCTCTCATTGGCAGGTTTAGACAAGGTTGTGGCTTCAAAAATCCATAGTCTGATATGGCCCCTGCTCCACAGTGCCTCTTTGTGCAGTTTGAGATCAGGAGAGAGGTTGGTGCTGATGGAGCATGAGGGGTAATAACTGCACAGTGCCATGGGCAGGAATTCATGACTGACTTGTCATTGATCACATCTCAACCCATCCCTGCTAGCGATGTCCACTGAATTATCATGGTGGCCATTTCTAAAGAGACTGCATGACTTCTTGAAGGGCAGCTCTGCAGACTTGGCTTTACAAAAAGCAATTGCACTTCCTCCTCACATGCACACCAACCTCATGTTGGAATATAAAAAGATACACGAGGGAAAGTTTTCTTCAAGAGCGATTCCCAAATGATGGTTGTCTCCTGGTGATAACCCTGAGATTTGTGGTACTCTTGTGCTTCCCATGGCTCACCTGAATACATCTGATGCGGGTACGGAGTGGTTTGGATCCTCTTATGAAACCTGTAATCCTCATGAGCAATGAGGCACTTCTCTTCTGGTTCTGGGCCCCCTTGTCTCTAGATCCTGGCTCCTCTGGGAAGTGGGGACAAGAACATCACTGCATCACTCTATGTACTTACCCACTTATGGGAATAAGTACACCAAGGAGGGTGAAATGGTCAGACAGAAGGATTGTAGATTATTCTGGGGACAATTAACCATGTCCTTGCAGTGGTTTACATAACAGGAAAGTCAACATTGCCCAAGGATCTATCCTGCTACATTGCTGCACATTGGCCATGTAGCCTCATCTCAAGGCCTTGTTTCTAGATAAAAAAGGCTACTGAATTCATAAGCAGTTCACAGAATCACAGAATCATAGAATGTGTTCAATTAGAAGGGACATCTAAAGGCCATCTAGCCCCTACAATAAGCAGGGACATCTCTAACTAGGTCAGGTTGCTCAGAACCCCATCAAGCCTGACCTTGAATGTCTCCAGGGATAGGGCCTCCACCACCTCTCTGGGAAACCTGTTACAGTGATCAGCCACGCTCATATTAAGGAACTTCTTCCTAATGTCTAACCTAAACCTAGCCTTTTCTAGCTTAAAACCATTACCCCTCATCCTGTCGCTACAGACCCTTGAAAACAGACCTTCCCCTGTGTCGCGGTTCAGGTGCAAGTGTCCGTGCCACCTCCCAAAAGGGAAGGGGATCGAGGGCAAAGCGAGATACCTTCCACCAAGCTCGTAGGCAACCACGGAGACCAACGAATATCCAACAGGTTTATTACCAAATATATTCAAATAAAACCGTATTTACTCTATGGAAATATTATGATACCAAAGGAAGCCACGCCCACTTACTCCCCCTTAGTCAACCTGGTGTGATGTGGTGCGTGTGCGTGTGTGTATATGTCGGGTTCTACCCTTTTCCAGCGTGTGGCGATGGTCGGGTTGATGATGCTCAGCCGGCAGACTTGGGCGGTTCCGATGATGATGGCAACTTGGTAGCTTTTCGGTGTGACCAGAGTCTCTCTCCGATGGCAATGATGATGATGGCGGCTTTTTGCTGCAATTTTTTCGGCAGCGGCATGCGGCTCGCGACTTGGTGGTGGCGTGTGGCTTCTCCAGTGCAGTTCTACCTCTTGGAGCGGCAGGCTTCTTTGGTGCGGCGCCACTGGCTTGGGTGGCGCCAGCAAAATCTTCTTGCTGTAGTTTATTTCGGTTTAGGCGCAGGCTCTCAACTTGGAGCAGTGCCTGTTTGGAATGGCACTGGTTTGGAGTGGCACAGCTTCTCCCCTCCCCACTGCACTTGGTTCAGGCTTCCCCAGCAGCGGGAGGCACTGGGATTCTTAGAGTGTCGGGTTTCTTTAAGCGGCAGGAGGCAGCAACTTCCCCTCCTCGCCCACCTACTGGGTTCAAACCTTTCATCGTTTGGACTTGGCGCAGTTCCAGCAGTGGCCAGTGGTGGCACAGGGGGCATTGGGCTCCTGCAGCGGCTCCTGTTCAGCTGCTTCCCCCCACCTCCTTCCTCCCCTGGCCACGAGGCCTGGCGGGGGGTAGAGGCTTGGCAGCAGCAAACTTTCTCTCTGGATGACGCAGCGGAAAGAGGAAGGTTTTGTTTTCTTTTGAGTTTTTATACCTTGCCGTGTCTGTACGACTTCTGGCTTCTGACTTCCAGCAGAACCATGGCATCACGGGGACTGTAGTTCTTTTTAGCTGACTTAAAAAGACATTTCAAAATAATGGGTCGGTTTACCACACCCTGCCTTCCTATAGGCCCTTTTCAGATATTGAAGGTCACTATAAGGTCCCCCCGGAACCTTCTCTTCTCCAGGCTGAGCAACCCCAACTCTCTCAGCCTATCTTCATAGGAGAGGTGCTTATGCCCTCTAATCATTCTCATGGCTCTCCTCTGGACACCCTTCAACAGGTCCACGTCCTTCTTGTGTTGTGGACTCTAGAGCTGAATGGAATACTCCAGGTGAGGTCCCACGAGAGCAGAGCAGAGGGGCAGAATCACCTCTCTCAGTCTGCTGGCCACACTTCTTTTGTTTCAGCCCAGGATGTGATTGGCCTTCTGGGCTGCCATTGTGCATTCGTGGCTCATGTCCAGCTTTTAATGTCCTAGTACCCCTAAGTCTTTTTCCACGGGGCTGCTCTCTAGTATGTCCTCTCCCAGCCTACATTGATAACAGTGGTTGCCCTGGCCCAGGTGCAGGACCTTGCACTTGGCCTTGTTGTACCTCATAAGGTTCACCTAGGCTCACTTCTCCAGTCTGTCCAGGTTCCTCTGGATGGCATCCTGTCCCTCTTAGCATATCAACTGCACCACCCTTGTTAAGGGTTGGCCCGTGGATCAGATTTTATGCCAAACTCTATGCTCTTTTATATTTTTCTATGATGGGAGGGCAATGCAGGAAAAAAAAAAATTTGTGGCTTTCTCAATTTCTTTCTAATCCACAGTCTGGTTTGATTAAGGTCTCCTGCAAGTCAAAGGAGAAATGAGCACAGAATGAGACAGTGTTATTTGTCAAAGGCCATGTAGAACTGAAGGGTGAGTGTGAGGAAGATGGGGCCAGTCTCTTTTTAGTCGTGTCCAGTGACAGGATGAGGAGCGATGGGCACAAACTTGAACAAAGAAAGTTCCACCTCAACATGAGGAGAAACTTCTTTACCATGAGGGTGATGGACCACTGGAACAGGCTGCCCAGAGAGGAGTCTCCTTCTCTGGAGTCTTTCAAAACCTGCTTGGACACATTCCTGTGTAACCTGCCCTAGGTGAACCTGCTTTGGCAGGGGGCTTGGATTAAATGATCTCTAAGGTCCCTTTCAATGCCTACTATTCTGTGATGCTGTGAAGAAATATGAGGAAAGCAATGTATGCTACCTGCTCAGACTAACAAATCCTAATCTGTTGTTTCAGGCTTCCTGCACCATTTATATTGGAACAGTCTCTTTGAGGGTGAGGATCTCATAGGATTTAAATTGGCCTTGCTTGATTAACTTCTGATTTATACAAAAACACTTCTAAATTTTACTTTATGTTTGCATCTGAAAAAGACTGCTTTAATCCTGTTACCTAATATTAAATTTTAAGACTTCAAGTCATACAGGTCATGGTTGTTTAGTAATGCTGCCTTGGATAAAAATAGTGTGACATTATCCCAATAATATTAATCTTAATGAGATGTGCAATCTTACCATGTGTGTATCAAGGACACCACATTTATACATTAACTTTATTATGCCAGTTAATGCAATTAGTGTAATGTTGCTAATGTAGTTAAAAGTTTTATCAGTAATCATATAATCTCCAATAGAATAAGTATAAAGGGTTATTAATACAGTAATTTATTATTAGCAAGTAGATAAGCAGCAGAGCAATAAACTTTGCCTTGCTGCTGTAATGCCTATATATGCCAGCACATTTGGGTTTTCATAGCATGACTGTGTTGTTCCTTACGCTGACTACTGGCTGCCGCTGGATTAATACCATATAAAAAGGACTTGGCACCCTTTTGAAGATCTCGGTGTCCCTCAGTCAGTTATGTGGTGGATAATTTTCTTTCACTTTTTCTCCTTCCCTTTGACAGCTTGCAGCAGGTCTGCCTCTTATCTGATCAGGATTCCTGTCTGTGAGAATGATCTTTAAATACCTTCAGTTCAAGGACACTGTAGACTGTCTCTTTCAACTAATATAAGGTACAAAAATAGTGAAATTTAATGAGATAGAACACCAAATTGATTGTCTCAGAAAGAGTACCTAGGAGAGTAGTTAAGATGATGTGTCAATCACTTTGTCTTAACAGCTTGTTCCATCATCATGTGACATTTCTACAGAATGACATGAACACACTTGGTGTCAAAGGACTCATATTCGCACCTTTCATTTAACAAGCAGTCAAAAATCATTAAAGGGCATGGACTGCTTTGCTTGATTGAGAGGACACAGCTTGTATGGTTTTGAACAAATTAAAAAGTATTGATGCACTAGTTTTAAGACAAATATTGGTTTATTTTTCCATCACAGGTGTTAGAAATTTGAGGAGAGCCTGAACTTATTTTAATTCTACTGGGTCATTTGATGTCTGGGAGACAGGCAATTATTCACCAGGTTACAGAATAACTATCTAGAAGCAAGAAGTTGAGTCAAGTCCGCTTGTGTTTCATGATTCAACATCAGTCCAGGTAAAAATTGAATTAGATCAGGTATATCTTCAGATTTTTCATTAAATTGAGTCTTCTTCCAGACACAGTGACATGGGTTGGATATGGGCTGGCCTGTTGTGCGCTGGAGAGTGTTACGATAAAGCTAGCTGCACAGATGCTTCATGTTACAAGAGCACCATAAACCAGATAGTGACACTGGTGAATGTAGACTAGCAACCATGACTCTGGATTTGGGCGCTTTGCCTGAAAAAGAGTTGAAGGATGAGATTACAGCTGCTTCTATGTGAAGAGATACAAAGACAGTTATTTTGCTGCCCTCCTGATTTTCCTGTGTGTATATCTGAATTCTGATTCAGTGCAGGAAGTGCAATGCATATATCAGATACATCTATCTCTTGTGCTTCTGTCACAGACCATTTCTGCTTCAAACAAGGATGCTGGTAAGTAATTCTTAGGATGAAGTTTTAAGCCTTGGACTTTTTTATCTCCTATATTCCTCCAGAATTCGTATTTGGTTACTTTCAGGATCTGCTGTAAAAACAACATGTACATTCTGCTTGTGGGTATGACAGTCTAAGGAGGAAGGGAAAGGGATGAGGAGGAGATGATTTACTTTACACACTGCTACATGGGGTATTTTTATGTGGACTAAGAAGAAACTCCCAACAGCCAGGGACAGCATGCAAGGAGATATAACTGTGAACACAGAACCACCTGTGGGAGAAGCTTGTCTGGAAGCAGTGGAAAGCAGAATGGAATTAGCAAACTGCATAAACCAGTGAGAATAAGTCTTTAGGAGCTGTAAAGTTCATAAGTGACATTTAAGTTAGGGCAAAACTCTCCTGGCTGAATTTAAGATGGACTTTGCTTTATTTTATGAAACAGGTCATATCATCTAGTTTCTCAGACAGGGAGTTTGCACTCTGTAAGCCAGTCAGTCTTCAGCCCTATCTTTTTAGAAGCTTTGAATTATACGTTGGCAAGAAGAGAGCCTAAGAGAGTTCTTAGGGACCAGGAGAAAGTAGCTGCATTTTATACAGAGCCATAGACAACCTGTTCTTAGGAAGATATTAATTTTATAATATATTAGTTATGCCACATTGTGATGTTGCTGAAAATCTGTCAAACATCAGTTCGGGCACTTTCTATGCTTAATAATAATGGCAGCAATATACGACAGAGTTTTTGCAGATCTGTCCATTCAGAAAGATCCCAAAGCATGTATATGCTGCTGTTCCTAAAGAGAATCACAGGCTTGTCAGCCCTTCCAGTGAAATAGAGGTGTCAGATTCTCAGATGTAACCAAAGAGAGAGAAAGAGAGAGCAAGTGCTACCCAATGACATTTAAAATTCCTTTCAAGTAGGCATAGATAGTAAAATGCCAGCAACAGGGTTAGACAAGTTCATAACAAGCCTCATAAATGGGTTACTCTAAATGAGAATGTGGAGGTCTCAATAATAAAACCCACACACCTGCTTCCTCAAAATGAACCTTTTAATTGAATTTTCTGCTCTTGTCGGCTCCTTTTTGAATCTGTTTCCCCATCTCTGAGTTGTAGCTGTGCCCCCAATCTCAATCTGAGCCATCTGTTCCACTTCTAATATTAACATCTTCTATCATATAGTGTACCGTACTCAGAGAAAAAAGAAGAGATAAAATCACTTTCTCCCGGGAGGAAACCTTATACTTCAGCAAAAGGTTCAGCTGTCATTTTAAAATGACACCTTCCCACACACAAATACGCACCTGCCACATTAGAATATTATTAATAATCCAGCCTTCATGTGTTTGACAAGCCAAACAAAATTAACCAAAAAATGTGAAAAGGTCCAAGAAAGATGAGAGCAAGTCAATGTTTCTTTTCAGAATTACAGCACCCAAACTGATCCACAGTAGAAAGTAATTACATTATAAATTAAGTGTTCTAACTTCATTTAACTCCTTGTATACACTGCAAATTACTGCTCATTTCCAATTATACAGATATCTGTTTAAGATCAGTGAAGTTTGCTGAGTTGTGTTGACTCTTCTTAATCCCAAACTAGACCCACAAATCCCTGTTCCTTCCCTGCTGTGTTGTTATGGTCCTTCACTAGCTAACAGTCTCCATCAGACCTCTACCACTTCTAGTGTAATTACAAATCCACAGGGGATTTGTGGGTTAGAGGAAGAGGTGACTGTGCTACTGCTTAGTTTTGCCTCCATCTGCAGGTTCAAGCTGAGTTGGCGTGGTATTTGGAAAAGGTGCTCAAAGAGGCCGTGCTATCTCCACTGCAACCAAGGGGAGGGGAGACTTGCCTGGCTATCATAGGATGCAGAGAAGGAGGGGGCCCTGCTGAGGCAGGACAGCCCTGCTTCTGGTCAGCAAGGACAAGAAGATAACAGGAACCTATGTAGTTCTTTGTTTCTCAGAAAAGGCTGTTAAATCTGATAGCTGCCCTTGGCTTCATTACCTGTGAAATGCATATGCCAGTTGACATCCCTGCATATGCTAATGAAGATTATAGAGATCACACTAAACATGTATAACTATAGCATACATCTCTCCACCCAAATCATACTACACGACACCTGAGGGGGGAGGAAAAAATGTTATTTTGGGGATAAAAAGATGGAGAAAATGATGGTTAAATTGGGAGAGAAGAACCCCAACATCTGATGGACCAGTCAACAGGCTGTGTTGTCTTCCTCCACCTTAGACAGAGACCCTCTCTGGGTAAGCACCGAACCTTTCACCCTCTGGTGAATGTTAACCCCAAGTTGTTGGTGTATTATTACTATTTTTCTGCCAGCAGTATTAACCTTAATTAGTAGTGCTATTGTAGTTAGTGAATTTGTCAAAGGCAATCTCAAATCTGTTCTGTCGCTCTCAATCAAATAATTAATTTTGAATTATTTGTGAATCTGACTAAGTGAAAGTCCTTTGTGGGGACTCTGATAAGCAGATCAGTAAAAGTTCTGGGACTCTGGCAGACAAATATCGAAATTATGTTCCTTTAACACGACAGATACCCACAAGTATATAAATGCATATCTATAAAGTGCACATCTGAATCAATCTGTGAGCTGCCCAGAGGAACTCAGCCAGAGGGAAGACACCAGGGCTGGGTGCAACTGGGCTCCCCAGGAGCCAGCTCCACAGCCCAGCAGACCAGCTCAAGCAAGGACACTGAGAGCCAGTTGTCCAGATCTCTGTCCAGACACCTGTGTAAGATCTCCCAGGACGAAGACTCCACCACCTTCTGGCAACCTGTGCCAGGGCTTTGTCATCCACACAGGGAAAAATTGTTCCCTGAGTTCAGAGGGACCCTCTTGCATCCCATCTTGTGCCTGCGGCTTCTGGTCCTGTCAGTTCAAGAGGATGTCATGCTTTTGCAGGGAACTGAGGAGATGGAAGCTGATTTATAGATTTTGTTCTAGTGTCTGACTGAAGAGCGTAGCACAGGACCGTCCCTGGCAAGATCTCTGCTTGATGCCAGGGACCTGCAGCACTCGCAGAGATGTCCTTAGGGTCCTTAGCAACTCATGGGTGCGTGTTTGTCACTCAGACTTAAAGAACTAGGACCTCCAGTCAACTGGACAAGAAATTTCTTCCAGAATTTATCCTACAAGCACACAAATCCCAGCAGTGCAAGCCTTGAGAGCTGGGCAGTGGATGGGGTAGATGAAGGCAGGCAGAGGGCTCCCGGCTTGGAGTGAAGAGACCCAGCAGGAGCCACAGCTCTCATCATGGGGCCGGGTGGATGATGTGGCATATGATGTGGCGAAGCGGATGACATGGCTGAGGCTGCTGCCAGGGGCAACCATGGGAGATGGAAACACAGAGGAACCGGAAGCAATGCTCTGCCAGCGTGTGGGGTGAAAGGTGCGGGGCAAGGTCCCCATGGAGGAACAGCAGCTCTGCCTGTGGACATCACCCTCTCGGAAGGAGTTCAGCTGTGGTCTTCACCTGGCAGAAGGCTGTGCTCTCAGCACTTTCCGGAATAGATGTGGGAACCCAGACGGAGCTCCTACAGGAACGTACAGCTGTCCAGGTCACAGGCTGTGGGGAGGGCCAGAGCCTTTCCCTGTTAAGGAGTGGTGGTGATGAGAGCTGCTGTGTGCGTTGAGGAATTAGAAAGCTTAAGGAGCATCAGGGAGGCTGAACAAGAGATAGACTGGTGGAGCCAAGCTCTGCCCTCCCTGAGACAGAAACAGGAGAACCTATCAGAAAATACCCAGGATCAAGGTGCTCCTCTATCCTGCCCCTGTCAGGCTGAAGGCAGAATCCTAAATGAAAAGAGTGAATGGAGGCAAGTGAATGGTCAGGGCAGCAGGTGAACTTTGCCTCCCCCCACCCATGTGCCTCTGAACAACAGGTATGAGGCTCTGGTTGAGAAAGACCTGTCAAATGAGGATGTGGATGATGGGCAGTCTACACCAGATGTGTCTCCATGGTCAGAAAGGCCTACTATCCATATCACAACCACATCCACAAGGAAGTAAAGAAGGGTTATAGTTGTAGGTGACTCCCTTCTGAGGGGAACAGAAGGTCCAATATATCAGGTAGACCCTCCAATTAGGGAAGTCTGCTATCTCCCTGACAGGTCCCTTCCAACCCAATGCATTCTATGATTCTATGATTGACCTAAGGATAAGGAGACGTACACAGCCCCAGTCTGTACTCCATCAGGGACCTACTGGCAGCTGGAAGCACCCTACAGATGAGGACAAAGGGATCTCCGCACCATCCACCATCTCCAAACACTATCCACACACATTCTCTGAACTCCGTCATGGTCCTACAGACAGGTGAAAGATCCCAACAGCTACGGACAAAGGCAGTACTGGATAACCAAACATCTACATAGCCTATCACCTTCTCCATAACCTGTCATGGGCTTACAGGCAGCTGGAAACTCTCGACAGCTAAAGACAAAGGGACCTCTGTACTGTTCATCTTCTCCAAACCTCATTATGGGCCTACAGGCAGCTGGAAGATCACCACAGCCATGAAGAAAGGGATCTGTACACCACCTACTACCTCTCTGTTCCTCCTTGGGTGGTGGCCCATTTCACAGGGCAGGTGGTGATGCAGATTGGCACTGAATGTAGAGCCCTAAAGCTTTGAATGTAGCCCAGAATAGCTATTTTGTGCTACTGCTTCTTGTGGATGCTCTGTTTTTGGCTTATGCTAAGCTGTAGAAAAGCACGCTCATGGTCAGCTAGTTACTGAAGCTATTAGCTGGGTTCCAGAGCTCCCTACATATTCAGTGGCAGGACATAGACAGAAGGCAGTTCAGCAAAGTTAAATCTTTCTCTGAAGTCTTTCTCTATTGATTAAAAAAGTCATTTAATGTGGGGTTCCTAAATTGTGTGCCAATAGCTAAATGGAAAGAATCTCATCTCTAGGCTGGAATAATGCCATTGGCACTGGGGGGTGGCACAGGGAAATTTATTAATTTCAGTCCAGCAACAGATACACTGTCCAACAGCCAACTGGAAGGATAAATAACTGCAGAGTAGATGTGCTTTACATTCTTATCCTTGTTCACTTCACAATGGCTTTATGTTTGAAGATGGTCTAGATGACTTTTGAAATCAGGGCCTGGGTTTCAAAGACACATAAATGTTTCAGAAAATGTTACCTGAAACATAAACTATATCCAGGTTTCAACATCTTTTCATGTACGCTGCCTCACTATATGGCAACTGCAGTGTGCTGCCTCAATTAATATGAGTTTTATATGGTATAGTTTACATACCTGATCTAAAACATTCACTTCTGGCACACAGAGTTTTTGCTGTGAGCTACAAAGTCACACCAATTGCCTTTGTGTGGGAAATGCTAGGATGCCTCTGGTTATTGCATATACCTCATATTAATGGAATGGCTTCACATACCATAGAAACTCATCTAGGATTGAGTAACTATGTATTTGACCAGCAGAGATTGAGACAAAAGAAGCAAATGTAATTCCTGGATCCTGCAGGGGCTTCAGTGCCTTGACAAATGTTGTGAAAAGGAATATCATCAGCTGGCAAAGCTGAAAAAAGACATGGGGTATATTTTCACGACTAATTCCTACCTCCCCAAATATTTTAGTGTCTGCAAGGCTCTGGAAATGCAGTAATACAAGCAGCAAATTTAAGTTACAAGTGATGTTAGGACATAAACTCGAGAGACTTTAGTAGAAAGTGTCAGAAGAATGGAGTTTAAAAATAACCCAGTGATTATTTAACAGAAATGTCAGCATGGCAATGATATTTTAAAGTAAGAAGGTAACTTTAAAAGCCACTTGCCTCTCATAGGGACACTGCTGTAGTCAGCTTGGTTTATAGCATTTTGTCTTCAGAGGCTCCCAAAGGATTGGCTCAGGCATCAGAAGTTCACGTTGCATGGATGGCCATGAACCATGTCCTTTGGTAAGAATTTAAAAAAAAAAAAAAGGAGAGTGAGACTAAGGGATCTGGAATATGTTTCTTACCAAGTGGTCCTCAGTTCCATTACCGCATCTATCGATCTTGTTGCTTTTAGACTGAAAAGATGCTCTTTCTTTCTGACTTGAGGTCTTTTTTCCAATAGTTTCATCCCGATGAGCCTAAATGCCCATAATTCAATAACTACCGTCTAAAAAATGTCTTTAGAACATATACAAGTTTCTTAAAATGTTAAGTTTTTAAAAAACATGCCTGCATATTTGGAAATGTAATCATAGTCCCAGAAAGTTAACAAAGCTAATGAGCCATAGGAAACAACAGATCTGGTTAATACTGAAAATGGCAGTAACAAAAAGTGATATCCCTGCAGGGTGTGTCTAGCAACATCCTATTCCAAATATGTTATTATTCTCAATCATATATTTATTACAGTCATGTCTCAAGGTAAAAACATGTTCATATTCTTGATATATGTTTGATTATGCATTAATTTCGTTACAGAATGTCTTCTCCAGAAATTGAGCCCCATCTCTGAATGACTGATTACAGGAATAGATTACAGACTGATACATAGAATCATAGAATGGTTTCGGTTGGAAGGGACCTCAAAGATCATCTTGTTCCAACCCCCCTGCCATGGCAGGGACACCTCCCACTAGACCAGGTCACTCAAGGCCCCATCCAGCCTGGCCTTGAATACCTGATATATCAGGGATATAGACAGCAAGTAGCAATACATTATATCCCAACAAATCTGTTTGTTCTTTTTGGAGCATATATTATTGTTAGAACATAGAGAAAGAATTTTATGCAAATTACTGTTTGTAAAGAGAATCTATCTGATAACACAAAATAGCCACATTTCACGAAAAGTATCTTGGAGTGAAGTAAAATGTCTTAACTTCTATACTAAATAGAATAGTATCCCTTTACATAAAGAAAAAAATACCTAGTATTTGTGTACACATGGCTTCCTATCTTAAGGGGAATATGTATGTTGACTGAGAACATAAGTTAACTTTATAACAGAAGAGTTATTCCACTGGGTTGGACCAACAGACCATCTAATCTTGTATTCTATTTCAAATGAGGGCTGGCACCAGATGTTTAGAGAAAAGTATAAGAAACAAGCAGTATACAAAGGTATACTTCCCACTTTCCAGATATATTGTTTATGGACTTCCTGCGCTGGTGACTATTTTCAGACCATCTGCTTACTGCACCCATTCTCCGTGAATTAGTCCAGGGCTTTTAAATGCATTAGAGCCTTTCGTCTGGGCCTCCACAGCATCCTGTGGTAATGAGTTTCACAGTTTTATTATGCATGATGTGAAAAAGTAATGTTGATGGAAAAGGTATTTCCAGAGGGTGATTCATCCTTCCTGTCTTTGCAGAGGATTAATTACCCTTTGAAGAGTCTCATATTTCTGCATTGACATTAGAGCTTTAGTCGATTACAGAAGACACATTTTAGATAACTACAGATAAGGGAGAGTTATCCCAATATTAGGGTCAGTTTAATTAAATGCAATAACCTCTTTCAGTTAAACACCCTCTGCATAATATTTTTTCTGTAGGTTTTGATGATAGGAGATATCATAAAGTTTTCCACAAAGATATACTTGAATGAAAAATGGCTACCTACATTTGTAAGCCTGATGGCAAGGCTTTCACTCTGCTAGTTTGAAGTAATTAACTTAGTGTGTAGATGCAGCCTAAAGGGTCATTATAAAAAGAGGAACATTAGGTTCCATTATTTCTCTTTTTCATTGAAGGGCTTTGGCTATTACATGTGGATGGTTACATTATACGAGCTGT
Organism: Coracias cyanogaster; assembly: GCA_033124195.1. Classification (NCBI taxonomy): domain Eukaryota; kingdom Metazoa; phylum Chordata; class Aves; order Coraciiformes; family Coraciidae; genus Coracias; species Coracias cyanogaster. Next base: position 26,582 of record JAVSBS010019705.1, on the reverse strand, counting down.
GCTCTGAAAGGGATGTCCAAATTCTTGTTGTCCTATCAGTCAGTGGTTACTAAACAGATCATTTTTTAGAGGCAGAGGACCTCACTAGATTTTGCTAAGTGAGCCATGTATCGTATATCCACTATATTAACAATGGGAGTATTTTTCACATTCAAAAGATAAAAGTTTGTGCTTTGGGAGATGACAATGCACACAACACTGATCATGTAGATATAAAGCTTTTAAGCAAAGTAAGCTTTAAAGCTTTCTGTGCACCTATTACCTCAAAATAGTAATTAAATCATGTAAAACTTATTTTTAATAGCCCATGGCATAGACTGAAGAAATTATGTTATAATGAATACATATTTTTAACTCTTGGGATAAGAAATCTAAATAAAATATGCATTTACACAGTATGCTGGAACCATTATAGCTCTGAAATAGTTCTTACTTGGCAAAAACACAGACGACTACTTGGCATTAACTAACTTAGCTCCTGTAATTGTAATCAAGGGAAATCACCACACCAGTACTTAGTTTCTAAGAATAAGCTTCATAAAGCTTGTTAATGAAACTCACCGTTTAAATCTTTTTTGTTTTTGGAGAATAGTTCTTTCCCTCAAAAGTAATAAAGGAGTAGAAAAAACCTCCAAACCCAATCAGACACCCTTTTCTCTTAAACTTGACTCACTCCCATAGCTTTCTGAAGTATCATACAAATAGAAACTGGTGTTTTGAAGCTAGAACTGCAGGAAGATGAAATAAAATGGTTAGCTTATTAATGCAAGCCCACTTCTTGCTCAGTCTCAGATGTCTGGTGTCCTTGTGCATTGACTGGTGAGTGGCTCAGTCCAGAGATGCCTAAGTTAGCTCTCAAGTGGGATGGCCACTGGAAGCAGTTAAGGCTGTCCTAGCAATGTGCCACAGCGCAGATCACTGGTGGTATAGATCAGTCATAGATTGCATTGCCTCTGGATCAGGGTAGAACATCCAGAAGTCAATGTCTGAATGAATGTTCTTGTTGACCTTTTGCGTATGAGAGGAGCAGAATAATAAGAGCATGATTTGGAGTGAATCTTGGAATGATAAGGATATTGTTAGACTCTTTAAGGGTTTGTACCTAAAAGTCTGAGAAAGCTTGGATTAAAGACAGATAAAGAGCTGCCAAGCCATGCCAAGATGGAGTCATTTAAAGCAGAAACTCAATGGAAAGTTGTCTGGCAGAAACACCACTTGTTTAGACCTCAGGGGGTCTCCAAAGTTAAGCAGTAACTAAAGTGGGACTAATTTCAGTGTCAGGTGCCCAAGTTCCTTTGTGGCTCTATCCTTTAGCTTTTTTCCATTTCTTTTAAACATGGGACAACTTCACTATGATGTTTTGAAATAAAACAATGTCAGTTTTACAAATACTGTCAAAATGACAGACATTGCTGTAAGTCGAATATGCAGATCTCATTCAGAAATGGTCTCTCTATTTGCTCATGCACTTTCTAACTATGGCAATTCCGTTTTTCCTTTTCCTGTTGGCAAGGTTAGTTTTTTGGTAGGGGCTGGTCTTTCTGAGACCAGATGCACAGGATCTTGGCATTCACTGTACTGACCTACCTCACGGAAGACAAGTAGTAGTTATTTAATAGTAAGAAAAGTATTTTGAGAGTCTCCAATGAACAGTATTCTATGTTTTCAAAGTTGCATTCTTGAAACCATTCTGTTTGTGCAGCTATGCTTCTGAGGGCAGCAATATAAGTCAGAATGTCATTGTATAAATAAAGCATTTACCCATTAAAACAATGTGTTATGCAGGAAATTGCTGTTCTAAGCTATAATTTCTAGTACATCTGGATGAACTATTCTGTAGAAAGTTATTTGTTGAATTTCCATCACTTTTATGCTTTTTGTGAGTACAACATATTTCATATATTTGCAGATATTTCAGTTTGTGTATGGCATTTTCAAACTACTTATTCTGCATTGCTTAATTATTGATAGTTGTGATTAAAAATTCTAGCTGCATTTATGGAGTTTGTGATAGAGAGAGAAATGCATCTTTGACAAATGGTGGACTCTTATTTTTGTTGCCTTTTCCACTTTTTCTTTTGAAATGAAAGTCAACAGCATCTTGGGACTTATCTGCAGGAACGTAGTCAGTAGATCAAGGAAGGTCATCAGCACTCATAGAATCATAGAATGGTTTGGGTTGGAAGGGACCTTAAAGATCATGTAGATCCAATCCCCCTGCCATGGGCAGGGACATCTTCTACTAGACCAGGTTGCACAAGGCCCTGCCCAACCTATTCTTGAACACATCCAGTGTTGGGGCATCTACAACCTCCCTGGGCAACCTTTTCCAGTGTCTCACTACCCTCATAGTGAAGAACTTTTTCCTAATTCGCAATATAAATCTACCCTCTTCCGGTTTAAAGCCATTAACCCTTGTTCTATCCCTACAAGTCCTCATAAAAAGTCCCTCCCCAGTTTCCTTGTAGATCCTCTTTGGATACTGGAAAGCCACAATGAGGTCTCCCTAGAGCCTTCTCTTCTCCAAGCTGAACAACCCCAAATCTCTCAGCCTGTCATCATAGGAGAGGTTCTCCAGCTCTCCCACAATCTTCATGGCCCTCCTCTGGACTCAATCCAGCAGGTCTATTTCCTGCTTATATTGAGGGATCCAGAGCTGGATGGAGTACTCCAGGTGTGGTTTCACCAGACCAAAGTAGAGGGGGAGAATCACCTCCCTCACCTGCTGTCCATACCTCTTTTGATGCAGCCCAGAATATGGTTGGTTTCTGGGCTACACTTGCAGATTATTGGCTCCTGTTGAGCTTTTCATCAATCAGCACCCTCATGAGAGCACACATGGAACATAGTGTCCAGTTTCAGATCTGTCAGTACAAAAAAGATTTTGATGAACTAGCATGATGGCCACCAACATTGTGAGGTGCAGGTGCTCTTGCCCTGTGAGGAAAGGCTGAGGGAGTGAGTCTTGTTCAGCCTAGTGAAGAGATGGCTTCTGAGGGACCTAACAGCAGCCTGGTCACATCTGGGGGAAAAAAAGCAAAGTGGAAATGAATAGCCAGAGTATGGGATGGCAGTGAAGGATGTCACTGTGAAATCAGGTCCTCAGGTGTCAGAGGACTGGGACACAGGAGACAGACTATGCATCTTTGCAGATGGGACTGTGGCTAAGTTGTATTGTGGTTGCTTCTTGAGTCAGTGACTGTGACTCTCTGGGGTGGACATTCGTAAGGTTTAACTTCAGAAAAATTCTGCGAGTGTCCTGCAGCACTAATGTGTGACTGGATGTACCAAACATTGCCTGGCCAAATTGTCTACTGGAAGAAATTCCACTAAAGCCAGTGAAGTTAGATCAGCAGATGGTTTATTATTTCACAAGTGTGTTTACTTGCTAGAATATTTGTGGAAGACAAAAGAGCCGAAGCTGAGGTAAGACTCATTGCTGCGCTTGGACATGCTGCATGGTGTATGGGAAGTTCTGGAAGCATGAAGTGTCTTCTGCCAGGCCCTAAAATGCTGGGATCTCATTGACTTCTGATTATATTTTCTGAATTTAAAGTGATGTTTGTGCATGCCAGGCATGCATAAACCATGTAGTTTATGCATCTTAGTTTATCAGTATGCTGCTGATGATCGTCAGTCTCCATTAATGTTGATATATTTAGCTATCTGCAAGGGGCTCTATGCAGCCTGTGGGAACAGAATGTCTCTCAGGTATACAGGTTGGGTGTCACGGTTTGAGACCAAACTGACAGCAGACTAAAGGGGGTCAGGCGTCCAAAATGCTTTTAGTCACAGATATGATTAGCGTTAGTGCATGGTATGGCCATGGGCAAACACCACAGTCCAGTACCAGACTGTGGGGGAATGGGGTCCCTCTCTCCATGATCCTTCAGGCCACCTCTCAAGAAGTCTCTACCCTCTTCTGTTGGTTATGGGATTTGCAGGATGATATCCTTGATTCCAGTTGGCTCAATTGCCTATGGCAGCTGGCTATTGACTGTTGCCTGTTGGTGCTCAGGACCCACCCTTCCAGAAAGTTTTCCTCACATAGCCCCAAATGGCTTAGATACAGGGGTGCAGTCTGAGGGTAAACCAAGTGAGAACAGTCCCAACTGTGTGCCCAACTACCATTAAAACTTACTGGGTTTTGGGTCTGATCACGCATGTGGCATTAATCTCTGGACATATGGGGTTGCAAATTTGGACATTTAGGTGTCACGTAAATAACAACGCCTCAGAAAACCGTGATGCAAAACCCTTTTGGTGGAGTGAGAGTGGCCTTTCGCTGAGTCCTTCAGGAGCAGCAAAGGTTTTTCTGTCCTTCTTTTCTGCATATCCATCTGTCTTTTCTCTCGTGTCTGTCCTCCTTCCTCGATGCCAAGCTGCTTTGGATAGTTTGTCCCAATTAATTAGATCCCAGAGCTGTTTTCAAAAGCCTGCATCATTCAATCCCCATGCTGTTGGCTACCTATTAAATGACATAATCTAGGATCCTATAAAGGACATCAAGCATTTAGCTTACTTTTTGTCTATATCCATAGCACACCAAAAAGCTGGTATTTACATGGAAGCCCATCTGAAATGCTAATGCAAATAATTAACTCCAGCCTGCAGACTCCATTCAAATTGCTCACTGAACCCCACACTGTCTCAAGAAGTGAAACCAGAAGCTTTTTTTTTATGAGTCTTTTCTTAGTACCTATTAAAACTGTGATTTAATCTTTTGTCTGTATCTTCCTTAATTTGAAGTACAATTAAAGTATGTCTGTAATTGCCAGTCCTTTTCTGCAACGCCAAACTTTTTTGCTGTTTTGTTCAGCAATTCTTTCAGGAGACGACATAACTTTTAACAAGGCTCCCCAATCTCCTTTTTATGTCCGATAACACCAGCTGCCTTCTTGCATCTCTAATGAATGAATCTTCCTCGACTCACTCTGCCACCTCATTGCTTTCATTGTATTCCCCTTCTTTGACAGGTGGTCTTGTGGGTATAACGACATCATTAAATAGCTCTAAAGCTGCTAGTAAGAAAATAGTTATTGAGTGAATCAGAATATCATCGTGTGAGATACCTTTACTGCTATAGCTGAATGAGCGACTTACAGTTTTGCTAAATTTAACTTTCTCCATTAGGGATCATGGATTTTTGGTTTCTCTTGATTTATATGAATCGTGATAGAGCTTCATTCCCTATATAAAGAGGTTTAGGGCCTGTCTGAAATATCTGGGGCTGCCCTTCCCTCCTGCCTCTGCCATGGGGGACAGATATTAACAGTGGGTCTCTGGGTAACTCACATCTTGGATAACCACGTGTGGGCTTGCATAATACCCTGAAGCACCTACAGTAGCATTATGAGCTATGTTTAGGTAACTGAGTTCCCCTACTTGACTCACCCATGGCCATGGCTTGAAAGGTGGTTTGTTTCTTTTTCTCCAGTCCAACAAATTGCCTTTCATGATGTGAAAAGAAAAAAAGATGGTAAGAAACAATGCTTTAAAACTAGTAGGCAGACACAAGTTAACTCCTGTCAGATATTCCTGGTATTTATTATTACTTCAAGGAAAACTACCTATTGTCAAGCAGTGAAAATGAAAGCCCAGGTCACCCTTGGGAATTCATCAGGGAGAAGGAAGAGGAAAAATGAAGTCACATCCGAGGAAATCTATACAGACTAGGATATTGGGTTCTCTACAGGACTCTGAGGAACACTTGCACAAAGCGTCCAAAGGATTCTCATAGGCTGGTTTTCTCAGTGTGGAGATTTAGTTTTGGAGACACAAAGTGAATCTCAAGATGTCTGGTTAAAGGAAATGTTAGGAGCATTTCCACATGGAATGTTATTTAAACATGTTCTACTTAACTGAAAAATTTTAACAGTGGTGAATAGAGTGCAAAAAGCAGCCAGTGATTTGGGAGCTTTATTAGCAATAAAATCCCTGATGCAGCGTATCCAGTGAGTCTTGTTTAAGATGAGCGCTAGCACTCAAAAAAGAGGTAAGACAGACCTTTTGCACTCATTTGAAAGCTTGATTAACTGCTCTTAATAACGATTGGGACCTGAAAGGCCAAATCCAAGTATACAGAGGGCACGGTCCCTTCCTTTTCTCACATTACCTAATGGCAGAAGTGAGGAGAGGAAGTTAAATTAGGGGTCACCATGGGAAACAAAATCGCCAGCACAACTGATCCCTGGGTGAAAACTGGCCTGCTTAGATTAGAGTTCTGTTCAATTTGTAGTCAAGCAGCAGCAGATGGGCCGCTGACATTCTGAGGTTTTGCTGTGGATGTTACTGCTGGGCATGATCCACTTGTGGCTGTTGAATAATGTTTCACATTTACATTTTGCAGTTCACAGAACTATGACATCTTGTGTCAATGCAAATAAACCTGTCACAGCCTGATACTGTATTAGAGGCAGTAGATTGAAAATTGATTGTGTGACTTGCCTGAATATAAATCATGTATTTATTTACCTTGAACTATGGACTTGCAATTAGTCAATACATATTCATAAAATATGTGTTAGGTAAATTAACACGTGCCTATTGTAAATTACAATGGAGAATAATTTGCGGTGTCCGGGAAGTTGAAAATGCAGTTCATTTTAAAATGGATTTGATGCATTGCATTATTTAACCATTCCCTGAATAATTTCAAGCCATGAATTTAGATACAACAGAAAGTATTGCTGACATGCACAAGAAATTTGCTTAGAAGAATAGCCTTTCTTTTCCATACATTGATGCTTTTTTGCATATATATTTTAATTGACCAGTTCAGAAAAAGAATTATTAAATTTTGGCCCATCCTATCGGCCTTGCATTTCTGTTACAGACAGATATAAAGCCACCATAAATTTCTGATACCTTTATCCATGCTACATAGCTTTTTCCTTTATAAATTAAAGTATAATCTATCATGTACAATCCAGGTTAACATTGGTTTGCATGGCTCCCACCAGGATAAATTACAGTACTTACTCATCCTGGTGAAATAAATGTTTTGAAATGTATGGAAATGGTGGGTACTGGAGAAAGGACTTCATCCTTTGGCTAGAAATTGCATGGAAGATATTTGTAGCCCCGCTCTGCCTTATTTAAATCAGCTATCTGAACCTAACAATTTTTCCTCGTGGTTGAATGCCTTGTCCCTGGACTACTGAACATAAATGTGGCCAATGCATGGTCTCCAAAAGCAGTCAATAGATGTTGCCAGTGGAGGAGTGTAGAAACAAGTTGTATTTGGAGAGCTATCTCTTCAGTGTATGTCCCAGCTTTCACTAATATGCAATGAAGATACTTACTCAGCCAGCAGTGTTTTTCTCTGTGTTTATAGATTTTACTGGCTTTTCAGCCTAGTTGAAGATGTTTCCTGTGTTCTTTCTCCCTGATATTTCCTGAAAATTAAATCTCAGCCCTGAGTGGCCTTTTAGAAATTTTCAGAGTACCTGTTTTTTTTGGTGAAGTGGTATTGTGTTTGTAAATTGGAAATTTTGAGTGAGAATTTGTTGTTGAAAAAAACCAAAAAGACTGGCTCCAGTGCATAAAACATGGACTCTATGTGTAAACGGGGTGTGGGTGGATGTACATTTCTCAGTATGGTATAATAATCATTTTCTGTGACCTTCCCTTCTGCTGAGTAATGTATTACTCTTCAAGCAGCTACTTGGGTGCTGAAAACAACTTGGGTAAGGGAGGTGATATTTAGCCTAAATAAAGGTTCAATTAAACCACTACAGATGTGAGGAGAGGAGAAGGCTGACACTGATTTGTGCAACAAAATTGTGAAACTGCAAAGATTCTTGTGGTGAACATTAAGGGCTGTGTGATATGGTTTTGTCCTTCTGGGAATGCAGAAATGTAGAATTTTAAAGTAAGTTCATTCTGAGCATGAATTTTCCACTTTCTGGCCATGGACTGAGCAAATGCTGTGATGTAGAGTGAATTATTTTATCTTTTCTTCACAGAATCAAGCTAGTTTAAAATAAAGAAAAAAAGTAAAATACTTTTGTGACTGTATATCTCAATCACAAGACAATTTTTCTATGGAAAGCTTGAAGGATATAGAATGACTCTTGGATCAGAGGGTATAATATCTATCTTGTCTCTTAGATAATATGGAAAGTTTTATATTGGATAATGAGTATCCTTCTATCTGTCATAGTAAATAAAGGAATGCAAGGTGATTTGCCTCTGGTATTCTTGAGGTGTTGACACTTTCATAGAATCGTAGAATCATAGAATGGTTTGGGTTGGAAGGGACATCAAGGATCATCTTGTTCCAACCCTCCTGTCATGGCAGGGACACCTCCCACTAGACCAGGTCACTCAAGGCCCCATCCAATCTGGCCTTGAACACCTCCAGGGATGGAGCATCCACAACCCCCCTGGGCAACCTGTTCCAATGTCTCACCACCCTCAGGGTAAATAATTTCCTTCTAATTTCCAATCTAGATCTCCCCTGTTCCAATTTAAAGCCATTACTTCTCATCCTATCACTGCAAGCCTTTGTGAAAAGTCCCTACCCAGCCTCCTTACTGGGAGGCTGCAATAAGGTGTCCCCGGAGCCTTCTCTTCTCCAGGCTGAACAAGCCCAGTTCTCTCAGCCTGTGCGCAGTACTTCCTCACTGGTTTAATTGTGCCTTGGTACCAAAAAAGTCCATGTTCATATTTTAATTTTAAATATCTACTCACTTTAGAACAAAATCTAAAAGGTGTATTACTTCCTTTCTGTGCCTGGGAACACATATATATGTTTCTTCATCTTCACAAGATTTAAAGTATGCTCCGAGCATACTGTTGCTCATGAAGAAATGCTGCTGGAAATTACTCACATGGCATAATGCTCAGGCAGCGTGGTACAGATATATAAAGGAGAGTTTTCCACGGCTCCTGAAAGGTGCTTTTTGCCATGCTGTGTAGAAACTTAGACCTGCTTGCACTGGTTCCCATGGACGGTATGAGACTGCCTGATTTGGGCGTGAGACAATAAAGGTACTCAGCAGAGGTAGCGGAACTTACTGAAGCAAAGGGGGATGCTTCTGTCATGTGCCTTGCTACCATTCTTTGTAAACCCTATGCGTTCCTCTGCTACAGCTGTCACTGCTGTCTGGGTGTTTTCTCTCTGTTCCTCCTTTCCTGGACATCTGCAGAACAAAGGAGATCCCAAATACTTGCCCCTTTCTCATTCTAAGTAGCTACAGTGTTAAGACCAGACTGCTATCAAGGAGCAATAGTGTGACAAAAAGACAGGCTGGAAACCTGGAATCAGTGTGGGAACTTTGGTGTGGAAGCATCACTCACTTCCATACTGTAGAAACCTTCCCACCAATGTCTTCCTTTGACTCAACATAAATGTACCATATGCTGGTAGTTGAACTGCTCTGTTGTATTTCATTATTTTAAATGACATCAATTTTTGAAATAAAATTAGCTTGAGACAAAATATTATAAGGCTACATTTATAAAACAGGAAACCACATTCCAAACCAAGAAATCATATTGTTTTAAAAAGTGCTACAGAAATAACTTTCTTGTTTTCTGGAGTAAGGTTGTTTTGTACCTAGGAAACTCAATTTTAAAAAATTAATTTACTACTGTTTGAAAAGCACTGACATAGGTAAACTCTATGTCTGCGTCAGTGAAATGGGAATAATGCTTCTCCTGCTCAAGGTAAGCTATGTTCTGTTTACTGAAAGTAGTGATAATTCTCAATTTTTAAACTACACCAGATAAAATAGGCAGAACATTCCTGATTAGCAAAGTAATGTAAGGCATGTGCATCTGCAGAGGGCAATACAAAATGAGGGGTAGCATTTTAGGTGCCAAACGCTAAGTAATTTTCACTCACCCCCCTCTATGTCTCCCTGCATTGAAGAGCACTGTGTCTAGTCTTCCCGTTTGCCTTATACCTTTGTGAGATAGGAGTTTTTACCTCCACTCCCAGGGAGTCATGTGGACATGAATTCACAGCAGAGGTTTTTAAATTTTGCAGCTCTCTGGCAGAGGTGCAGGTTAAAACACACATAAATCACAGGTCAGCCACCAAGTAGACACAGCCATAGTTATAACTCCAGAGCGTGTGTTGTCTTCAAGGTGGATCCGTATTAGTGGTTTAGTTTGTGTCAGGAGAGAGCTTTTGAAGAAAACCATCTGTTCATCCTCTTTCCTGTGCTTTTATTCACACAGCAGAGTAGTCTTGAAGTGCAGAGAGGTGGATTACTTTGGCAGGAAAGCGACCACAAGATGTGCTCCAGGATTGCCCCAAAGCACTCCAGCTGTTAATGACCTTCAGTTCACAGGAGCAGACTAGAGATAGGCTGATATAAGTCTCCCTGACTAAATGTGTATGAATGCTGGTCCTTACAACCAGTTGTTTCTCTCCAGGTATCTACCCTGGGGCCACTCATTGATGTAGATGTGTGTTTTCCTGTGCAGGAGGAGGAAACAGGTGGACTGATAGGTTATTTCCCTATTCTCTTTTTCATATGTACTGAGTGATCTGGCAGTCTGGCTCTTAGTCATGGCAACCTGGCTCTTACTCACCTGTTTCCTTCTCTAGTTCTGGTCCTTAGGCAGCTTTCTGCACAGAGCTGGCCCACATAATTATGTAGATCTATAATTTTATCAGGCAAATAGACAAAGCAGCTGTGACCAGATCAGACTGAGGCATAGCTGAGGAAGAGCGGCTAAAGCTGGTCATGGATGACGGCATGGGGACCTGACTCACTGCTGAAAAGGATTCAACTGCATCTCCCTTAGGGAAAGGCTCAAGTGCTCATACAATTTCATACCTGATTTCTGTGACCTTGCCTGAGAGAAGATAAATGCACAGAGATATAGGAGGTAACAAAGAATCTGCAGATGGCAATGGATTTTATTCACCACCAAAGGTGCCTGCCTTGATGGTGAGGTGAGTTGACTCCACATGAGGCTTACTTTGAATCCTGCTCACAAATTAGCACAGAGTTTCCCTGACTGTGCAAAACCCCTACAAGAACCTTATTATAGTTCCCCAGAGCTTTATGTTATGTTGCCTTATATTTCTGCTTCTGCCTGTAGTCTGAGATGATATTGATCTATATAGCCAGTAAGATGGATCTCATATGCTGCCCAGTGGAAGGATGCCTATCTCCACAGGTAGGTAGAGGGATGCACTGTAGGTAGAGGGTTGCTTTTCCTGGTATTCATAGAGCATCAGGCAGGTGTGCTCTCTACTGAGCTGTCACATCTTGGATTTGTTTCCTTCACTGATCCCGCAGATCCAGATTACCCTCTAGAGTATGCAATCAAATGACACCTTTTCTGAATTTCTTTCCAAGGAGAATGACCATGATATGATAAAACAGAAAATGACTCCTTCACTGAGAGCTGCTCTTATTCATAATTTTATGAGCATTTTTAGAAATAAATAATTGTTTGCAGAGGACAAACCTGTAACTCCATAGTGATGTCCCATTGCTGACTTCTGGAGTATTTTTGAGCTTAAAAAGAGTTAGACTCCTCAAAAAAGCAATTTGAAGGGTAAAAGAACAAACATAAGTTTCTTCTCTGACCTTTAAAAGAACTTAACCCATTGCTAATTCCAAGAGAATTGCCTAGGAAAATGGCAAATGAAAATGAAGGAGTTTCCATTCTCTTGAGTAGTTAACTATGTTTTTGCTGCAACAGTAAATGAAAAAGAGGTGGGTTTGGTGTTGATATTAAATGAGATGATATGCCGAGCAAAAAGACAGAAGAAAAGAGAGGTGTTTTCAGGCAATCATAAACAGATTGTCACACATCCTGGGTTAAATGGTTGGGAGAATTTATGGGATGTTTAGGAGACAGACTGTTCACTTTATATCACAGCTTGAGTCCTTCAACACTGATTTCAAGTAACACAGGAGGGTTCCTGGCCTTAAACGTTACTGAAAATTGAATGACAGAGGTAATCCAAATAGACACATATAGTGGGTTAGTTGCTGAGAAAGATGGTGAAATTGTATACTTGAAATATGTAACCTGATTTGTTTCATCTGCTTTGGAAAAACCTGACATGATTGTGTTGTTCATTTTATTTGGTGAGAATTATATTAATTTATCATTTTTTGAGATCTGTACCTTCCAAAATTCCTTCCTATCCCCTTCAATTTATAAACCTGAGATAGTAAAATAAATTTTACCCTTCACCTTAAAGTCCTCATTTTAAATTCTGCTCCTTGCTTAACAGTCTACTGAGTACTTCTTTCACTTGTGCTTGTGAGATAGTGAATCAGAGAATCTCTGCAGCTGGAAGGGACCTCTGGACTTCTTCTACTCTAACTCCTCCTGCTCAAAGCAGGGTCAGCTAGAGCAAGGTGGAGACTCCACAACCTCTCTTGGTAATTCATTCCAGTGTTTGAGTACCCTCACAGTAAAATTGTTTCTTCTTAATGCTTGAATGAAATTTTATGTATTGCACGTCATTCCCATTGCTTCTCAGACTATTACTGGGCACCACAGAGAAGAACCTGGCAAAGGTCAAAGTGTGCAGTGCCGGGGCTGTTAAGTGCAGAGACAGAGAGTCTTTCTAATCAGGGCTATCATTTCCTCCCTCCTTAGCTCTTCCCCTTACCCAGAAGGCGACCAGCAAGGTCCTATGTCACTGCTTTGACACCACTTCTTTAACATCTTCTTTGTTTTGGTAGGAAGATGTGGCTTTGATCCTTTCTCTGTGAAGGTGCCAAAAGTCAGACAGAAGGCTTGGCAAGGTTCTTATGATCAGTTTTTATTTTATTTCTCTTTTGCGTGCATAAAGTTTCTCTTTATTCCCCTGGAAGACTACAGAAGAGTGATTTGTGATGGGATAAAAATAATCTGACTTTTTTCTTTTTGTACTGTGTATTTATTTAATGAATTCTGTTATATATACTATTTTTCTTTACACACATACTGCAACTGTAAGAAGAGTCTGAACCAAAATGTATCCACAGAATCCATCAAATAGGATTGGAAGGGACTATATCATTAAATGTCTGTTGCTGCTCTTGACTTGAGAGGAACTTTTGCAGCAAGACTTTAAAGGTGACATTTACTCTATTAGACACCTCCTCTGGAGGGTATTTCATAGCCTCCAAGACAGGGGATGCAGAGTAGCTCCCAAACATGCTCTACAGCATGGTTCTTTTGAAGAGACACTTGATTGTATTAGTAGTGCATAGTACTTGGCCCAAGTCTGCTCCATGTCCAAAATATAGCCTCAAAGCTTCCTTTTTTTTTTTTTTTTGTCAGGTATATCCCAGAGCATGTATTGAGAGGCCATGCAGATACCTGAGGGAGCAAGGCTCTGTGGGGTAGCATTGTCTACTCTGGTGTGGATCAACCTAAATTGCTTAGTTTTATTCCATACTGTCTGTAAGTGAGTTTACTGGAGTCAGCAGTGCTCAAGGTTATATCTAGGTTTCGTCTGTCAGGGACCTAGCTGGTTACCTTTGAAAGGCTCTAGGAACAAATCAGGATGTGCGAGTTGGATCTGAAAGCCAGGAAAGTCAGAGCTAAACTGACAGTGTAGCACTACCCAATAAATGTTGATCCATGTCCTGTCATTCTCAGCAGAGTTACACCTGAGCATGCCATTTTTTGTGGTCCTTCCCCGTTTAAGCTGATTCTTGAGGATACAGTGACCCCCTATCCTCCTCCTTCCTTATCTATTAATCTGACATCCAACTGAGTGTCATTTATCTCGGAATCTGATGAGGTGGCCAGAGTCAACTAAATCTAGCTTTTCTAAGCCAAAACATCAAATGTACAGTCTACACAGGGCTGCTGGTTATACTTTCTATCCTATTTTCTATTAGAATGCGACTATTTGATTTGCCCTTTGCATCTGCTGAAATACTGCCCAACATTCCAGGATCTTTCAATATATTAAAACCCTTTTTCTCCTAAGTTCATGTCTGGAAAGGGTTAACTGTGCTACCCATGAACTTTTCCAGTTCATAGCTCCTCTACTCAGTTCCCTTGAGAACTTTTATTTATGTCATTTTGTTGTTTCCTATTTGCCTCTCACCAACATCTCCTTTGATTTAAATCCATGTAGGCGAGTACTGCATAACTTGTTGAGTTGGGCGAAGCTGGAAGTTGCTTGTACAACATGGTGCACCAACACCTACGCAGGCATCGTTATTGATTCTGCAGGGAAATGTCATGTCACTGAAACTCCAGTAGAGATCAATGCGTGAGCAGAATGCAAAGAGCAGTGAGATATGCCAGCAACGGCAGCTTAATTTCGGTCTTCACAGTGTTCTGCATGCAGCCAGATGATTTCCTGTGAGATAAAACATGCGAACTTTTTGAACTACCTTTAAATGCTGGGCTTTACTCTCCTCTGCTGTAGTAGAAAGTTTCTTCACTGACACAAAGGCAAGTACATGACAAGTAATAATCTGAATAGGAGCTTTTGTTTTTTCACTTTCAATGCGTTTCACTACCAGAAGAGTTGCATTTGGGTGCTTCTTAATTTTTGGATACCAATGAGGAAAATTGGCTTAGGTTTCAGAAATCTCTTTGTGCTTTCCTAAACCTCTACACTTCTACTCTGAAGCAGGAGATAAATTTCTGGGAAAATATCTTCCTTATCCATCACCCTGATGCTTAGTGTCTGCAGCATGAGAAGAGACAACAGTTAGAGACTGCTATCCAATCCATAGTTCTGCCTTTTCTTCTCATTCGATGCCAGTTGTTATCAGGGGACATCTAAGTTAAGTTGACATGATCTTCCCTTGATGCCTATAGTCAGCCAGAGACAAGGGTGCAAATTGTAACTTGAAGTTTGTTGGTATAAGAATAAAACAAACGATTGACCTTTAAATTAATTGATACATAAAATGGAAACTAACTGAGGAGACTGGTATAAAAAGTGAAACTGTTGACCTTTCGGGTGCTTGGTGGAAGCTAATAGCAGAAAGGTGGTGTATGTCAGAGGCTTCTGCTGATGGAAAATCACATGGCAATATCTGGTTGGGAGACCTATACGATGCCTAGGCCAGAGATTACTGATAAAAGCATGAGCAGTGGCAGATCAGTTTCGGGAATGTTCTTCCAAAAACCCCAGAGGACCCCCTAAAGATCTCTTCTTGGAGAGAAGGGAAGAAGATGATGAACATGCCTTCACTGTATGCCTGAGGCTATGCATGTGGGCTCTGGGCTGGATCACTGAGGAGACAGTACCCCCAGTTCTGTGATGCTCAGCCAGCATCATGGGTACCTTCTGGTGGTCTTAACTCATTGAGTGTGTAGGAGCATGACTTCTGTGCTGTTGCCATACTGATGGCATCAGCAGTGGTGGTTCTGCAGTATTATTAAAGTTCTCTCTATTATTATCATCTGCTCAACCATGAGTATCTCTGTACAGATTGATGTTAAATAGAGATAGAGAAATAAATAAACTATGGTAAAAATAGTTTCTCACTCTCTTTCCTCCTGAATTTTATATTCTTAACACTGGCCATGTCTGGGCAGTTGGGTATCTCAGGGATCCAGCTCTCTACAATTATCTTGCTTATCTGGTAGTAAAAAAAAAATAATAAGAAGAAAGATAGAATGTTACAATCTATAAGGCACATTCAGATGTGATGAAAATAAGTCATGCAATTATCTTAATATTTGTGAGGGTACACCAGGAGTGAATACTGAATAGGGCCCTATATCTGAAAGAATTATTTTCAGAGTTTACTACTCAGCTTTATAATGGTCAGATCAGCAGATTTTTACATGGGAAACTCTCAATTTTACCTTTTGATTGAAGGCCAGAAACTTTTAAGCAACTGCTATTGAGGTTATTTTAGTGAAGTTTTCCTAATGATGGAGGTAAAATGTATGTTACTTTTTGAATGCATTGTCCAAAATGAATGGAAAGACAGCCATCCTGATCAGAAGGACTATTTTTGTGACATCCTAGTTTCTGCTATCTTTAGATTTAAAAAAAAAAAATAGCACTTTTTCTCATTAAATGTAACCTACTTGTACAATTCACTCATACTGTGATATATAATATGCTTTACTGAGGGAGAATGTGCACACAAATCTTCCAGAAAAGAAAGTAATATTAGTCCATGCTCTTCTGTAAAGAAGAGAAAGGCCAGACATTCATTTGGTTTATCTAACACAGTTTTTCTTCCATTTACGGTCTTTCTGTAATGTGGAAAGCAAGTGAACTTCTTTATCTGTGAATACTTTTCAGATGTTTCAGGCTGTGCCTGCGGTGAGGTGGCCATAAATGCCTGCGGGAAGGTTTATGTAAGGATTGAACTCTGCAGTGTGGAGGTTTATGGTCCTGCCTGCTTAAGCCCTAGAGTCACCTTGGCTGACTTTGGTGTACAAAAAATGAGGCAGCAGCTCAACTGAGGCAAAAGATATTGCTTGAGCAAAGATTCTGTAACAAGCAATATTGAAACAACTTTTAATTTGGTGATTGAATTAGATTATACAAAAGATTAGAAATTAATGAGATATATTTAGAAGTCATGCAAGGCCAAGCATTTGCTTGCAGGCTGGGTTTCAAGTTCATAAATGAATAAAACATTTTTTTTCCTTAATCATTGGAGAGGGAAAAAAATCAGTACAAAAATACAAATGAGTTAGAAACAAAGACAGAGTAGCTTAAATGTGTTGGGTAAGTAACCATGTCTGTCTGAGGACTGCTGGAAACTCTTGAGGGACTGACAGCCAAAGATAACTAAGTACTTCCCTGTCCTGGTATGAGTTTGGGTTTAAAATGACCATTGCAAAAAAATCCTGACAGTCATGGGACTGTGTGTTTGAAGAGGAGCCCTTGATATCCAATGTAGTGGGACTGATTTTGGAACAGAGGTGGTATCTGAAGATGGTGGAAATGAATAGAGACAGCATGTAAAAAAATATTTTGAGTGTGTGTGAAGATTTCAGTGAGATTTATTGCAGGAGAATTCAGAAAGTGTTAACTCTCCTCCACGCTATCTCCTTACATCAGGAGCCACAAAATGTTTTTCAATAAACAGTTGTAGAATCCTCAATCAGAGAAAAAATATCAACCAAAACAAAAACCCCTCAAACAAGCCCAATTTGTGTGCTTGGAAGATGGGGGAAAAGGAAAGCTAGGAAGTTTGGAGACAAGCCTATCTTGCCAATGGATCTTCTAGGGCCAGAAGTTGGATCTATGAGCTGTGTGGGCCAAACCTGTCATACACTCATCAGGGGTAGGTCTTTTCCTAACAAACCACTCCCTAAGGTGACATTTTAGCTCATCAGCAGGCATATTGTTATATTGAAAGTGGTGACAAAACATTCGGGGAAATTTGGATTATATAATTATCAACTTTTCTGGCAGAAAATGAGGCAGAAAAATCTGAGAGCATGCTGTGCTACTGTACTGCTTGTATTATTTCATATCCATATGGAAAAATTTGATTTTTTTATTTATAAATTTTTATAGCCAGAAACTGAAGATCTTTTAGTGTGGTGCATCATGGTTATAGAAAATATTATTACAAATAAGATTAAAAGATTATTTTTATAAAAATCTTAAAATTAGTTAAGATTAAATAATTAATAGTATTACAAATTTGCTCCTTTCCATGGCAGGAACACCACTTGAATAAATGTATACTTTTTGAAATTAGATCCCAACCTAATTTAAGATTCTGTGTGATAGACAATCAACCACTTCCCTGAATAAGCTACTGCAATGGTTTCTCCCTATTAAATATTACATGCCATTTCTATATGGATCTTGTTGAAAGATTTTGTTACGTGGGTTTGGAAGAGGAGACATTTCTGTAGTTTATAAAAGTCTATAGAAAGATTTAGAGAAAGAATTTATAACTATAGAGGCCATATGTATGGATTGATATAGGTTAGCAACAGCCACTAAAAGGTCTTATGAGTGTTGGTGATGGACATGCTTCCTCATGCTTCCTCTTCTCCCTCATATTTCTCACACCTCTGTGTCAAAACTTATGACTAAACTAACTGTATAAAGCTCAACCCCTAGCTGAGCTGAAATGGGAAATGAAAAGCTCTTGCTGGTAGAGAACATTTATGCCTGGTTTTGTAATTTGAAGAGCAGGATGACTGACTGCAGTTTCTGTATGTTGGCCTGTGTGCTTATCTTAACACTGTCTATGGATAACAGTGAATCCATATCATCATTGCTGAATGGATTGCTGGACTCTCCTTGCTAATTCCCTCAGTCCTTAGCCTCTCAGCTATGAAGTATAGGAAGGACAGATGGTATAGTGTCAGCTTGAAAAGTTGGAGCAGTTGATGCTGACACATATTTAGGAGATGGACATCAGGCACTGAAGAAGTGATACTCTCTTTTGAGTTAGCACTGCTCCTTTCTGGGGAGTCATTTTGGGTGATGAGGTTTGCAGTCTTTGAGGTGACAGTTACAAAGGGTTCTTGTGTGGTGTAGACATTAAAGTTTCTAAAAACTACAATGTGTATACTTTATAATAATTACAAGCTAGATGTTATTTTTTTATTATAGACTGTGGAAGAGAATGGAAATATAGTTAGACATCTATGTTATTCTTCTGAAGAAGTAATAGCTATAAAAGCCATTTGAGTTTAAATATCTGTGAGTGTCCCTGATGAAACCACAAAGTTATGGTCTGAAGTCCAATCAAAATGGGAGGAGAAAAAAACTTCATCAACTACCAGGCATAACTTATATAAAAATATGGAAAGAGGACCCAGCTTCTACAATAATATGCCTTATCTAACTCTCACTTCCAGAAAGCTATTATTTTATGGGCAAAAGAGCTCTGAGCAAACTTTTCATGGGGAATTTATTCTGAAGGTAGTAATTAATTTATTTGTTCAAGTGTATCTAAGGCAAGCTTAATAGAATCATTTTAATTTGGGGTGGAAAGCAATTTTTATGGTATCTGTTTTTTTTCTTTTTTTGTGAAATATCTGACTGCATGTTCATGGTATCTGTTTGCGTAATAAACCTTGTTATTGATGGGCTTGGATGGCTGGCATGAAGTGCAAGGCTGTAGGTTTGCAGAGGGTGTAGCAGTGATGACCGACTGAGCCTTTGATGCTTTCTGTAGCGAGCAGCCTGTGAGAGGCTGATTAAAGCTCCTTGAGCTTCTACAGTGAGGCCAAGCCTTGCTTCAAGTAGAGGAAGCTGGTCTTGACACCTTAGTAGGTGACTGGAAAAATGAGCAAAAGCATTTGAGAAGTAAGATTACCCACAGAAGCAGTAATGTGTGTCATGCATGGCAATACTGCAATAGCTCTGTGCAGGAGTTTGCACCTCAAAAGGTGGATCAAGACAAGCCTGCTGGTTTTGAGCATGCTTATCAGAATTCAATTTCAGTAGCTGTGAGCATGTCAAGTTTGAAGACGGCCTTTGTGGCCCTATTTTAATTACTTTATTCACCTGTTGTACATTTACAGCCTAATTATGGTTAAAGCTTTACACTGCTAAGTCATTTATGAACCCAAAGCAGAAAAGTGACCCATGATACAAAAGACTTTCATAAACCAAGAGATAACTGAAAACTACAGTCAACATGAACAATACAGCTGGTCAGCCTGATAGGTATTGGTGTCAGTACTCCAGAGGTCCAATCACTACAATGATTTTCAGGAGAAGGTGGAGGAGTGATTTGAGTGAAGATAACAAAGTGTGCTTACAGGTATTTGTAGGTATATTTAACTTGCATTATTCATAGAAAATTGATCCTACTCCACAACTAACTAAAACTGGAAGGCTATCTAAAGGATAGTACTATTTTTAAGGCAAATATATAAAATAAACACAATACTTATATAAACAAATATTCATACAACTTCTAGTGGTTTCTTCCAACCTGAATTATGCTGTGCTCTTTAATGTGTTTCCTGCTGTATGAAAACACAGAGGTCTTAAGTAGTCTTAGGCTATTGTGCTAGTCTCAGCTAGAAATATAAGTACTTCATTGTGGGTATCAATAATTTAAAAAGAGGTTCCAAATGATGGAGCATTTTCTTCCCTACAATTACTTTGGATCTGCGTGAGTCAACTCCCATCAGATCTTCTCAAGCTCTTCGTCCTTTTTCAAAGGTCAATGCCCTTGGTACAAGATCTATCTCTGTAAGATCTCATTCTGAATGTTTTGCTGATGGGTAGGTTATGAGATTTTTGTATACCAAATACTAGTAAAAATATTAGTTTCTTTCAGCAATTTTTAAAGTGGTCTTGACATTTTTTTTCTTACTGAAGATGTTGACTTAATTTGTTTTCATCAACAAGAAATACGATAATCAACTTGCAAAGAATAGTCATTGTATTTTATAGGAAATTAGTCTAAAGTGTATAATTTCTCTTTAGTTTGAAAGTGAAAATCTCTTTTGTTTCCATTTACTGAACTGATACCTGACTTATACGAGACTAATTTTTATTGTTTCACTGGAGTTTTTCCTGGCTAATATTGATGTAAATGATAGCAGAGCCCTCTTCTACCATCAAGGACTGAACATAACCATCATTAATTGCTGTTTCATCGGGCAGCTGATAACTTACTCTTCAGCTAAGAATAGCTATGTGTCTTTGAACTACTTCTAATGCAACTATGAAAGGGAGAAGAGCTTTAAAAGTGGGGTGAGATACATTTAGAAGCTGTGAGGTTCTTTGTGTAGTACACACGAATGAGACACTTCAGAAACTAGCAATCCTTAGGCTTTTCACAGTCAATACAGGATTGAAAGAATGAAATGTTTTTATTTTTTACCTGCTGTCCTGTCAAAGATTATACTTACAACATTTTAATGAATCTCTATTAAAGAACACCAATCATCTATAAAAACCACAGTTCTGTTTGAATTTTTTTGCCTTTTTATTTTAACATGAAAGTTGTATTGTGAAAGTTATAAGGAAGGAGCTTGGAGGTAGAAGAATTTTGCTGCTTTTTCAGCTTTTTAAATTATTATTATTATTTTTATTATTCACAACCGACAGTGCACTGGCCCTAGGTCACTCTTTTTTATCTTCTGCCAAGTCATCCACGTGGGTCACATGTGGGTCATCCTACCATAAGGGAGAAGAAGAAAAAAAAAGACTAGTGAAGGAAATGATTCTACAAATTAAAAATTCATAGAGAAATTTATGTGCAGTGTGACATGGAACCACTTGGACTTAATTTACACAAACTGATTCAATTTTGTGTTAGTAGTATCACTATAAAGAGGAATGATTTTCTCCACCTCATGTAAGTGATTTTGATTTGAGCTAGGTGTTCAGCTAAAATCAATGACGCAAATCTATCACTTGCTGTATCTTGAGACTGGACTTCACTATGAAGAAGGGATCCATGTTCCAGATAGTCCTGTGATTCAGCTTATTTGAAAAATGTATTTTTACTGTTAATTTTAAGAATCTTTCCTAAAATGGGATTATGCGTCTTGCTGTGTTCTTCATGCACTGAAATCAACACGGGTTTCTCTGTGGGGTTTGATAGGCACATAAATCAATTCCACATTTAACAGTGTTGTTCTACGTGGTTTGCATTAAGAAATTGCCACCAATTAGTCTGGCAGCTTTATGAATTGCCTCCACAGTGCCATGTTGATCTTCAGGATGTGTGGATGGTTGAAATCACATATGAATAGGAGCTTCTGCTAGTTTGCAGAAAGCCTCATGTGCTACTTACCCTTGTCTAGGCAGTCTGTAACACAACCCTTCTCTTCCCAAATACTTTTAAAGTTCATTTCTTCTTTCAGTTCATGAAATATCTGGTTCAATAGGAAACATTCACTTTTTAGTCTGTAAAAAATTAGAAGTCTTGGTTTGGATCGAACTAAAATCAATCTGGAATTTGAATTTATTTATTTTATCTCTTTTTGCTTTTGCCACTTTATTGGAAAAAATTGCTTATTCCCTTAATTCTAGTATCAGTGACATCTAAATTTCTAGGCAATGTAAACTTCTAATTAAACTGGCCAATGGACACTAAATCAAGTTAGTGTGTTTATTGTGGCATTTCTTGTAAGAATGGTGGGATTTGCATCAGCTCATTTTAAAATTTAAATGAATAGCCTAAAAAGTAGTCTAGGCTACTAAAAGTGATTTTCCATAGTCAAAAGAGAAAAGGAGACTGCAGAGGGTACATTATCTCTTCAAGTAGGAAGAATGAATTGCCATCTGGAAGCACTTGTTTCTCTCTACTGACTATGGAGAGAGAAAAATCAGCTTAGACTAGATGGTTAACTTCCATTGTCACTTTGGGCAATGTGAATTCATCCTTAATATCACGAGTGCCTCAGGAGAATATATATTGTGTGTCTTGTGTAATATGTCAATTACTTAATGAGATTGAAACAAGCTATTTAAAGGTTTTCACTTATATTTTTAGTATTTGGATTTGAATGCATGTACTTCAGTTTAGCATTCCACCTGGGTTGAAATCCTGACCTTTGTACTGCTAAAAGCCGTGCTGGGATGATGCATTCCATCCAAATAAAGAGTTTTAAGTACTCCCTGTTTAAAAATTTAAATATTTTTTTCTGTTTAAATCTTGCTTCATGTTTTAATAATGACCTGAATAACAGCATTTGGGCTAAATGAAAACCTATATGACACGTTTTCTCCTTTGCCATTTGAGACACTATCATGTGAAATAATGTCTATGCAGATGAACAAAGGTCTCCCCTTTGACCTCTGATGCGTATAATTTTAATCACAAGACATTTGCTTCTGCAGGCACTTAATGGCTGAGGACAGAAAGTGATGTGAGGATTTGTCTTAGTATGACTGATATTCTGTACAATTGTGTTAATACTGTTAATTTGTCCATGTTATACTGCTACAGAAATTCTGTTTCAGGGTGGGTGATGGGGAGGACATAGAAAGTGCAGGATGCGTTTCCTGCCTGGTTTGTAGGTATGATCCTATGAAACCTCCTGGGAGTAGTATGTCTTATGTATTTCTCAAGATGAGGTCTTTAAAAGGGCTGATGAACTGATCAAACAGCTGTGGCTCAAGAAGATTGACAGGCAGTGTGTTTTAGACTCTTCTGGGTTATTTATTTTGCTAAAAATCCCCTTATCTCATAAGACTTTGGATTGCTTAGTCTTGGGACTGCAATACATTTTTACCAGGAGATGCCAATAAAAGCTACCTTCCCCTCATGACCTCAACATGAAAATAACAAATGATACAAGTGCTGGGACCCAACCCTTAGCTGATGTGAGCTGGCGTATCTCACTGGACAGCTGTAGAGCTGTTTGTATTAACCAGCTGCAGTTCTGTCCTAAGACTGTGTCATGCCACAGAAGTAGACATTTTTATTTACGTCTGTTGCATATTTGCTATTCATTGAATTAAAACAAGCACACAGTTACTCCTCATTTTGTGGAGTTGTGAAAATTTCTACTTTCTTCATCTCCACAAGGAAAGGAAGCTGTAATACATTAAATGAACAGCTAATCTTATCGTCTTTGCCCAAGTTAATATTTATGGAATTCTGAAAAGAGACAAGCAGGAGAAAATGTACACAGTTTATCTACTCCTAAGAATACTTGCACACATGGCATGTATTAGTGTGGTGGGTTGACTCTGGCTGGATGCCAGGGGCCCGCCAAAGCCCCTCCTCAGTGATACTTTCCCTCCTCAGCTGGACAGGGGAGACAAAGGTATGATAAAAGGCTCATGGGTCAAGGTAAGGACAAGGAGATTACTCACAAATTACTGTTGCAGGCAAAAGAGACTCAAGCTGGGGAAATTAATTTAATTTATTACCAATTAAATCAGAGTAGTATAATGAAAAATAAAAGCCAAATCTTAAAACATTTTCCCTCCAACTCCCTCTTATTCCTGGGCTCAACTTCATTCCAGAGTTCTCCACCTCCTCCCCACTGACCGGCACAGAGGGACAGATAATGGGGGTTGCAGTCAGTTCATCACACATTGTCTCTGCTGCTCCTTCCTCCTTGCGAGGATGACTCCTCACACTCTTCTCATTGCGTCAGCATGGGGTCCATACCATGGGAGACAGTCCTCCATGATCTTCTCCAATGTGAGTCCTAACAAGCTGCAGTTCACAAACTGTTCCAGCATGGGTCCCTTCCATGGGGTCCAGGATTTCAGGAACAGACTGCTCCAGCAGGGTCCCCAGAGAGTCACAAGTCCTGCCAGCAAACCTGCTCTACAATGGGCTCCTCTCTTCATGGGTCCACAGGCCCTGCAAGGAGCCTGCTCCTGTATGGGCTTCCCATGGGATCATAGCCTCCTTTAGACATCCACCTGCTCCACTGTGGGGTCCTCCATAGGCTGCAGGTGGATATCTGCTCCACAGTTAACTTTCATGCAGCTACCTCACCAAGAGGTGAGGGGTGCAGGGAAATCCCTGCTCCAGCACCTGGAGCACCTCCTCCTCCTCCTTCACTGCCCTTGGTGTCTGCAGAGTTGTTTCTCTCACATACTCTCATGCCTCTCTCCCTGCTGCAGTTGTGCAGGTTTTTTCCCCGTCTTCTTAAATATGTTATCCCAGAGGTGCTACCACTGTCACTGGTTGCCTCAGTGTTGGCCAGCAGTGAGTCCATTGTGAAGCCAGCTGGCATTGGGTCTATGGGCGCAACCCTTGTAGGCTCTATGCTACTAAAACTTTGCCATGCAAAAACTAAATAATGTGCTGGCTATGTTTTGCCTTTCAGACAATCTTCTTGGTATCCATGACCTGTCATATTTATTACTGCAATATCTTCACAGCTTTATCAGACCCCTCCTAACATGGCACAATAATTTTTCAATTTGGAGATCTGTGCTGCACGCTGAGGGGTTCAGTGGAGCTATTAAAAAATGTCGTAAATGTGGGAATATCATGCTTTGTCGCATAAACTGGGATCTCAAGGAATCTGCTCCCCACTTAGTGCCATACAGAATCTTTCCTAATGATTCATAAGAAAATATCAAGTTAACATCAGTAAAATTGTCAACTGAAGCAAAAATATCTATGAGATAAATAATAATGGGAATAGGTTAGTAAATTATGTTTTGCTAGAATTCCAACAGCTAATTGCACATTAATTCTGACATGTTGGAAAAGAATTACTTCCTTTCAGGTTCTACTGGTCAGTATAGGCTTGGATGTTGACTTAATTACTGACTAGTGTGGTTAACTCTTCATGAGATTTGGACCTGCTAGGTAGGTAGCTTTGGATGTATTCTGCACTTTTGTAGAAGTCAGATTCCCAGAATCATATATAACACCATTATTGCTTGAAGAACCTGAGGCCCCACTACAGGAGTTCATAACTGAACTAAGATTGTGGTTTTAAGATTTAGCTGAAAAGGATGTTGGCACAGATCGTAGGAGTGCGAAGCCGATATTGAACTTAACAATGACTACTGGTTCAAAGGACACGTAAACATCTTTGTTTGTGTGATGAGGATCTTAGGCCTCCTCAAATGAGGCTAGAGTAAAAGATCCCCAATTCTGATTTCCAGACTTAACTCTTCCTGTAAAATCCCCAAAGGAATCTTCATTTTTTATAAGGGGAATCTCTGAAGCAATGGAGATCTTTAACTGTCTGATCCTTGTATTATGTCTTGGAAGCCATAAGATAGGAGCTAATATTTTAATTCTGTTTTGATTTCATTTATGCAAATGCATCTTAATTTAAGTCAATCATCTTAATTTTTATCAAAATATCTGAGATCAGCATCTCACCTGCTAAGATTACCCTTTTGGAAGCGGTATCTTATTTCCAGACACAGTAAACTCAGGCATAAATATTACTCCTCTTCTTACATATTCTTCTTGATATGATTGCTAATGTTTTCCTTCCATGCAGACAAGACATCCCTTCAAGCTTCTTCTATCTAGATAATTTTAAAAGAAAAGCAGAATGAGATCATTTTGGCATGGTGTCTGTAAACCTGTGTTTGCAAGGCTGAAACAACAAATCTACGGCGAAGGAGATGATTCAGCAGAGACAGTTACATTTCTA
This sequence comes from Coracias cyanogaster, assembly GCA_033124195.1. Lineage (NCBI taxonomy): Eukaryota > Metazoa > Chordata > Aves > Coraciiformes > Coraciidae > Coracias > Coracias cyanogaster. The sequence goes on along the minus strand of JAVSBS010019705.1, from coordinate 647 downwards.
TCAGGGCTTCTCATTGCAGATTTTCTAGGTTGCTTGGCTCAAAGACTATTTTACACAAAGGCACACATGCGCATACAATCCCAGAATCATTAAGGTTGGAAAAGACCTCTAAGATCATCCAGTCCAACTGTCAACCCAGCACTAACATAATCACTAGACCATGTCCTGAAGTGCCATGTCTGCACATTTTTTTAACACCTCCAGGGATGGTGACTCCACCACTTCCCTGGGCAGTCTGTTCCGGGGCTTGACTACTCTTTCAGCAAAGAAATTTTTCCTAATATCCAATCTAAACCTCACCTGGTGCAACTTGAGGCCATTTCCTCTCATACTATTGCTGGTTTCTTACTTGCTAGTTACTTTCGAGTTACACTTAGAAAGCATACTCCAGGAAAACAGGCACAAGAAAGATGAGAAGCACCATTGATAACATCCATCATGTATTCCATGTAGCATATTGTAGTGTGTCTGGCTGAGCTGGTTTTCCACATAGCAGCAGTGCCTTTGTGCTGGGAGCTAGAAGGCTGTTGATAACACACCTGTGTTATGACTGCTCCTGAGCAGTGCTCATACAGCACCAAGGCTCTTCCCAACATTCACCCCTCCAGTGGGATGGGGTGGGCAAGATCTTGGGAGGGGACACAACC
>JAVSBS010019704.1:0-43213 GCA_033124195.1 Coracias cyanogaster | reverse complement strand
ATAACTGTCATGTTATAATTGCTATTACCACTGTGCACAGTCCCCTTAGAAAAGGAAATACTCCAAAAAGTTTGGCTTAGACAAACTGGGGAAATAGTCTTGTATTTGTTTGGTATTGTTTATTTTGTTTTCTAGAGTATTATTTACACTACAGATATATCAGCAGTAGGTGAAAGAGAAAAATAATTTGCAAATTGTTTGGATTTTGTTCAAGGACTGCTGCAAAATTGGTAGATCATTTTGAGTTTGAATAGAGTTACTCAAAGCATTCCAAATGATATTTGATTTGGATTTCATTAATTGATGTTAGTTTAGCTCTTGAGTTTGTCTGGACACAGGTACCTTACATCAGTTGCTCTATAGTGACACTTGCAGAGGATGTTCAGGGGTTTTTTTATGTATAGAGGAATAGCAAATAATGCAACCGTCACGGGAGTATGAAACCAAGTCCTTTATTCAGTTGTGGTATACATTGACTTATCAATATGAAAAGTAACTTTTTAATATATTTTCTTTAAAACAAAATGTGATTGCATTCTAATAACTAACAAAAGAGGATAAAAGGTAGGTCTCATCCCTTTTCTGATAGTAGAACCATAAGCGGCTTTTAGTTCTGTTAATACTTGAAGCTATGATTTAATTGCCTAATTAATGTCCTATAAACTGCACAATTACTACAATACACTCAATGTACAAGTCTTTTTGAAATTTCTTTTTTATCTGAACTTTCGCTTATGTTCTTAATTTTCTTTTTGTATTCTGCAGATGGAGACCAAAACAATTTTTGAAACCAGAATTAATGAGAATACTGAGAAATTCAGTAGAGGATGCATACAAACGTCTTATATATCCTCTCCTCTGTAGAGAATTCAGGTAAGTCCAGAATGAATGTGTATTTTTATACTACCAATTTCTTAATTTCCTCCTCAACTTTTCATTAGAGTATCTTTTACTCCTTTGAAAATATCAGCATGTTTTTAATCCACTGTGCTTGCAGAAGCAATGAAGTGTGTAGTCTTGGTTCTGTAGACTTGATATGTGACCCTATCCAGTTTGAGTTACAGTAGAGAAATGGTCTTTCCATGAAGACATTTAAAATGTTTATGTATTTGTTGCTTGTACACTTCCCTAATAACATACGGTTTAGATCTACATTAACATAATAGTTGCATTTCTATCATTGTGTTAATATAAGCTGTTACGTCACTTTATTTTCCCAGCATCTCTTTATTTCACAGCAATAGTACATGCCACAGCAACAGTGACATTCTTCTGACCACTCCTTTTACCTGTCTGAAAGAAACCAGCAAATAAATGGTTGTGGTTGGAAGTGTCCGTCATGTTTGTCATCTGCACTTCATAGAGAACAAATGAGTTACAGTGTTAGTCTGATACCATTTTGTGGGTATTGTAATGGCTCTCAGCATAGCTCTATTTTGGTGATGCTGTTGTAATGATGTCATTAGACTGAGTGCCTCTTGTAAGATCTGTAATATTGTTCTGAATGTGAAGGAAATACAAAACTTAGTATCGAAGTCACACTAATTAAATAGGATATTTTCATAGGAGTTTGCCAAATAATTGAAATGATTTAATGTCCACATTCTAAAAGCATTATCTTCTAATGGCTAACGGTACTGATGGTGTGATTCTTCTCTTGAATACAAGAGAAGCTCCCAAAAGCATAAGATATTTGACTCTGGGAAGGCTTTCTGATACATGACCTAAATTTGAATACCTGTTTTGAGGTAGTTCAAATGGTATTTATTGAAGAGACCCTGTTTCTTGGAGATGACTTGTATCAAAATGACGCGTTGGTTATTTGGTACCTAAAATCAGCTATCACATACTGAAATGTAGTTATTCTGTACCTGCCTGGCTGTGCTCTTGTGTTTCTGTTTAAATTGGAGTTCTTTTCCTGGCACTTCTTTTTATGAGCATTATTAGCTGGTTGTTCTATGTTCTTCCCCTCTGAAAACATAAGTCAGATGAAGTTTTGAACAGCAGATAGTTCTGATGGCTTTTGGGTTTCTTCACTACAGTGTGTTGTTTGCTCATTACCTTGCAAGCAGGATTGCTTCACCACTTTTGATTAGTGAGCATGTTTTTTGCAACTGTGAGTTTCACAGTTATTTTTCTTTCACTGTTGAGATCGCTTGTATCTTGTGTGACCAGGGTTCATGTAGCTACTTTAGGGGAGGCACTGTGTCTGTTTGGCCAAAATGATGGACGTATTATGATGAACGTTTTATGATGGTGAATCCCAGCTGATGGCTTCTGTTGCATCAGTGTCAAAGTAGTGGTCATTCTTAGCCTTCTCTACAATCAAACTCTTTTAAAATAAAGAAAAAAAAACCTTACTTTTGAATAGTTAGGTTTTATAATAAATAAGCAAACAGACATAATGGTTCTTCAGGCTCTTTTATTATGTTTTTGTTTTGTGATTCCTGCCACAGAACTGTAGTGGCCTGTGTTGTGTATAACATTGAAGGCTGCTGCAGCAGTAAGTTGCTGAAGGTTTTCTGTTCTCTTAGTTTCCTTTCCTACTACTTACTACATGTAGCTCGCCAGTCATAAATGCAAAGAATAGAAAGCTTGCTGCCTGCTACTGAGTGGATGTCTGCTAAAGTTTTACTCTTTGTGATAATTTTGCATGGTGGCTGGTGTCTGATTAGGAAAAGGTGAAACATCTATAGAGAGGAATGCAAAGCACCTGCCAGTAGTATTCCTGCTCCATGATTGCTTAACCCTTATCTTTCTTTTATTCTTTCTGCCCACACAAGAAGCTGATTTTTAGGACTCTTGCAAAAGGCTGCTGAAGTATTCAGTACTTCATTTTAGCCTTAATATTTTCAACCCACCCCCCACTGTTCTTCCTTCTTCTCTTTTTTTATTATCATTAAATGTTGGAACAGAGTTTCCAAGAGTGTACTGAAATTTCTGGTGCTTCTAGTGATCAGAAGAATGAAACTTGCCAACAAGACGGTTATGTTATTTATTGTTTAATTTCCTTTCTTCCACTCTGTCAGATACCATCATTTCTTGTATCTGGTATAATAATGTCCAGTGTTGCTTTTGGCTCTTTGAAATCCATTTTATTTTGTTGCCGTACTGCATGGAATGATTCCATCAGGATTTGATGCAAGTGATGTGGCACAGACATATTTTTTAATGGATAATCCTTTCCTAATTTTCCATGCTTTCTATGAGTGCTTTCTCTCCTCTCTCTTCAGGGACACAAACATTTCTCTGTATATCTTGTTTCACACCTGAAGCTAGTTTGCAGATATTTTTCCACAGAAAGGATTGCCTCTCAGACTGTATATGGAAGTGAGGAGTTTTAAATCTCAGTTTAAAAACTGACTCTTATGACATTGACTATAGAAGCTAGAAGGTCATGTTTAAGTTTTCTGCTTTTATTACAGTATAGCTGTTAGTGATACACAGTCTGAGCCTTTCATAGAGATCAGGATAGGGGCTTGAAATTCTTACTTGGCTGATTTATTTTCATAAAGTAGCAACTGAAGGGTTTGGTTTTGTTTTTTACAAAATAGCCATTCCTTGTGTGTTTAGAGAGACAGGCTGCTAACCGCCTCTGCCTTATATCTCTGCCATATTAATAAGAATTGTCACAAATGGGAAAAACATGAAGCTGGGCATCTTGCCATTTGGATGAAGCCAATAGAGCACTGAAAAAGAGATATTAGGTTGTTTGAGGTAGCTTGATATTTTTTTCAGGGATCAAATGACTATCCTAAACTTGAAATTAAGGGCCAGTACTTGGGACAGTAGATCATGTCATTGATACTAGTGTTGAGTGAGAGACAGTTAGAGAGAAAAGAGAGGTCTATATTTGCAATTAAAAAATACAGGATATTATGTAATAGAAAGGACATACGTTATGTTCCCCCTACACACCTGGCACTTAGAGTAACATTTCCTGTTACTATAAAAGTTTCTGTATATCCATGCCAATTTTAAACATGATTTCCATAAGGTGCACGTAACTAATAGCATGTGTTTAGGGGCAATTTTAATTCCTGCACAAGTCTCCCTTCACAGGTGGACTGATGTGAATTTGTAGTGTGGGAGAACTTGGCCTCATGGGCAATAAGTACCCCGTATCTCTGGGATAGATGGAAAGCTGGAACTTGGCCTGTTTCTCTAAAAAGCCTTCAGTCCAAGAGCATTCAGCTTTCCCTTTACAAGGCACTTTTAAACATCGTTTCTCTGCACCTATGACTGGTATAATCTCTGTTGTGCCTGTATGTAGAGGATGCATACAGCTGTGAGGCTTACATGTCTGCTTCTCTGGTCTGTCATAAGTACCACCACACTTTCTCCCTGGGAGAAGCTCATTATGTGGTTTAGGTTAGTTTTAATTTTTCACGAGTGGGAGAAGGATGCTGAAAGGCTGAATGATCAGGAAATGAAATGGCAACTGAAATCCCATGGAGATGAGTGTAAAATGATGCTTGCAAGGGGAAGTAATTCTTTTCCTTATAGAGAATATTATGAGCTCTGAGCTATCCTGACACTTGGGAAAGGTGCTTGGGCATTGTGAAAGGTAGCTCCACATAAATGTGAAGTGCTCAGAAGATAAGATTTAGTTAAGGAATAAAGACAAAACAGAATAATTTATTTAGTTGGCCTGTATTTGGAACATTATTGGGTATTTTGGTCAAGGGAAGGGGTGGAGGTGTTAAAAGGATTCAGTAGAACTGGAAAAGGCCCAGTGAATGGGAAAGAGGTATGAAATTTTTGTGTGAAGGATTGACTAGGCTATGACACCTCAGTTTGGAAAAGAGAGGGCTTAAAAATGAATGGTATGTGAAGAATGATTCAGAGTTTCTAAGGATAGATTTTTACTCTTCTCCAGTATAAAACATAGCAGGATCATAAAAATTAAGAAGAATCAGCTTCTAGCCAAAAGATGGCAGCTATTTGCACAGTTTTTGATGGACCTGCAGAACTTGCTGCCAGTGAACTGTATGGATCCAAGAAATGTGCATGGATTCAGTAGGAGACTGGTTAGTTGGACAAGAGATCTGTTGTGGGCTACTAAAGAGACAAACTGTGTTAAGTTCAGGAAATACTTTGAGCTGGAGTTAGCTGGAGGAAACAGTAAGATGATTGGACAGGTATACTAATACTGCTATATCAGCTCCCTAGTCAGCTGCTTAGAGCCACACTTGGAGACAGGATGCTGGGATAGAGGGACCACTTAGGTGAGCTAGTGCAGTCATTCCCATAGTCTTGTTTTTAGTGGTGGCAATATACAATGTGTCTGCTCTTTGGTTCCTAAGGAGAGGTTCCTCAGTTCCTAAGGAGACTTGAAATGCATGTACACTCCCCACCATCTTGCTTTAAGTCATGTCTGTGTTCATTTGGCATCGTTGGTACAAAACCAAAAAGTGCACAGATGTAAGGGAGCCATTGACTGTGGCACACTTCCTTAGAAAATGTTAAATTAGCTACGTGTGGAAGAGGATGTAGACCTATCTCTAGACTGCTTTACAATTGGGATACAATGAGGATTTACCAACTCTTTGTACTCCTGTGAGATAAGAGAGGGCTGAGCTGGTAGTTTGGTTGGATCCTGGGCAAACTCCAGTCACTCTTAAGTTCTTCCACATCTGAAAATTGCTCAGAACAGCTTCATATCCCATCATGTCAAATAGCCCTTATGAGAGTTGTTTGAACTGTTTGTAGCCTGTTTGTGTCATGCTGGTTTATCTAAGCAACTTGAGTAATTTCTCCTGCCCTGTTCTTACAGGGTTAGTTAACTGGAATGCAGTTTTCTTTCTTCTGTAAAAAATAAACCCATATATTACTTCTTTCAGTGATGGGTAAAAGGAAAAGGAGAACAGAGGCACTTGAAGTTTTGTGAAGGTTTTACTTGATTACTGTTTCAGTTTTGCTTTTTTATGTAAGATGCTGTGCTATGACAAGCATACTTGTCCTTATCAGTCATTGTCTTACTGGCTACATATGACAAATAAGACATCATGAATCTTGTACACATTCACTCAGTGAGACTGATTGTTTCTCATAACACTCTGCAGTTAAGTGTTCTTGCTTAAAGTCATCAAAAGTCAATCCTTGGTGCACGAATTCTTTTTTTTTTTTCTGTTGAAGTGTGTGGAAAAGAAAGGTAGCGAACATCCTGACCCCATCAGCTTTCTAGTTTGGTTCCAAGGAAGCAGAATACCATCCTAGAAAGGTGTCAGTCTACATTTCTGTGATGATTGTTAAATAACAATTCAAAGATGAAATTAAATGCCTCATGAGTCATGGTGTGTTAGCAGTTATTTGGATAAGGCCTTCCGGTTTCTCTAGTACCTTTTGGCCTAAATGATCATACTTATTTTCTCCAGACCTGGGAAATTACAATGAATTCAATCCAGGTCTTCTTCAAATCTACTTTTCTTTGCAATTTGGTGTCAGCTTCGATGAGAAGCTGTTTTTCACTCAAAATTACGAGTTGATGTATGAATGTTGGTTCTGTGTACATTCTTATAGATGTTTCCGTTATACTCTTTAATGTTGCTTTACTTTGTTAGAAGGAACATGAGATGCTCATGTAGCTAATCTCTTTTTTTAAAATAGTGTCAAAAACTTGATTGGAAGTCTGATATTTAATTAAAGATAATGAAAACATGACTGGAAATAGCCTTATAACTTTGGAACCATTCAAAAGTGCATTTGAGAGCTAATTGAGAGGGAAATGTCTTTTACTTTCATCTTTCTAAGATCGAAGTTGACATCTGATGCAGAGAAAGAATCTGTGATGATGTTTGGGAGAAATCTCCGGCAGTTGCTTCTGACCAGCCCTGTGAGGGGCCGTACTTTGATGGGAGTAGATCCTGGCTACAAACACGGCTGCAAGTTGGCAATTATTTCACCAACCAGTAAGTCTCAATTCTAAACATTATTGAAAGGACTGGTAAAAATATATTAATTTAGAGGGAAGGATAATTTCAAAACCTACTTTTTATGAAACTGATTTTTTTCTTAAGATTTCAGTGCTTTCTATGTACCCTGTCATGCAAATGCTTTTTTTTTTTTTAAGGTTAAGTTTCTGGCACATGGATTCCAGTGTCTCCTTTGGTGTTATTACTCCCCTCTAAAACAGAATTTAAACCTCTTCTGCCTTCTTGAATACAGATTCAAAGAATTGCGCCTCTCAGTAGACAACAAAGAGAACACCTGGCATTTTTATTGTTTAACAAAGAATTTGGATTTAAATACTTAATAACTTGGCTTTTTTCATGGGTAGTATCTTGAACATCTGGACACTTTCAGCCCTCTTTATATAGTAGTATGTGTCTTAATGTGAGAAGTCAGAAAAATTGTATTTGCAGAACTTCTTTAGTTCTGTTTTTAGACAAATCTAGAACAGAGCCTTTCCAGTTCATCTTAGTCTAATCTGGGGATACATACTACTTTAGGCCATGTGACAAGGATTTGTGTTCCTTTTATTGTTGCTTTTTTCTGAATATATCCACCCAGGATGGGTGTAAGGGAAGATGTGCTCTTGACACGTTTAAAAAGGCAATTTAAAAAGGTACAATAAATGGTTATTAGTTTGCAGTGCACCGTAAGCTATTAGTACCACTTACTACAGAGTTCTTTCCAAATGTGGTAGATGGGATGATGGCAAAAGCTGGCATTGGAGTTCTACAACTTGGGGACTGCAGGTCCTGAGACTCCATTCCTAAGTTTCCTCTCTTTACTAGATCTGTAAAATCTACTAGACTAGAGCAATAAATCTTTTGCAGTGAAATGCTGTTTTTCTCTTATAGTATAATACACTGTATTTGCCTAACATGACTAGATGCTCAGTATTTATGTAGGTCTGTCCCTAGGTAACTAGAAAACACCAACTCATTTTGCTTTGGCAGCCAAAGCATTTTTGTCCTCTACCCACCAAACATTTATTCTAAGTGGATACAAAAAGGGGAAGATGGTTTATTAAGAAGCTTTCTTGGTGAAATCATCAAATTAACTTTGGTAGTTCTGCAGGATATAGCTTTTGATCTTCGCAAATTTTGTTAAATGGCTTTGCCTTTCACTGTTCTAGGTCAGATACTCCATACTGATGTTGTTTACTTGCATTCTGGTCAAGGATTTCATGAAGCTGAGAAGATAAAGAGGCTTCTGCTACAGTACAAGTATGCTAAATAAACTTCTGTTTATCACTTTCTAACCAAATGTAATGGAACTTCCACTTTATAGATACTTGTTCTGGGGTGGAAGAAGAATTCTAATGATTCAACTGGAATTACTCTTATTTTTATGTAGTTCAGAGCTTAATTTTCTTGTGTTCATGCTTTTATCATATACAGGGTGTAAAGCACATGAAATCAAGTCATGATGACGACGAAGACTGCATGCCGGGAGTGTATCCCCATAAAGCTCTGTTGTTCCATTTATTTTTAGGAGTAGAAATTAATGTTCCACTAAGGAATAAGTTTAGCTTTGCTCTTCCTACCCCTTCACCATCAAACCACTCATTGATCTTCTCCTGTTCCAAAAGCCACATTTAGTGTTTAGTAGTGTTTTATTAAGGAAGGAAATCCTGCTCAGATAGATCTCCAGACAGACTTGCAAATAGCAGCAGCATGATGAAAAGGTTATTGTATCCAAGTGTTTGAGGATCCCTGGTGGACGGACATTTTGGTCCACTGAGTGAGCTGCTGAACTCCCACAGCATACAGGCCAGTTTGTCTTTAAGTGTGGCTTTAAACAGGGTGATGGCGAATTGGCTGTGGTGGAGGAACCCAAGGCAATGACCTTGCAAGCTGTTGCAAACTATGATGTTCCTTCCCATTGGGGAATTAGATACTAATTGCTTGGGCTTCTGTCCATTTTCCTGACTTTATAACAGGTGAGGAAAATAAGAGGTGAAAGAGAGTTTGAAGACTGTAAAAAACATATGTTATCAATGTGAAGTGTCATTTTTGTTTTTTCTGCGTGTATTACCACTATTCGGTTCCGTTACAAGTGGGTGAAAATTTTGACTCCTCTCCAACTACCACTCTGGAAACTTGTTAAACACAGAGTGATGTTATTAGGAATATGTTCTTACTAAATCTGAGCCTTGTGTAATATAAAATAAATCATATTGATCATTGTCATGCATTGAATGCAATGTATGGAAAAGTCGAAAAGGATAATTAAGAGTAATTGTTCATGTTTTTACCCTATGCAAAGCTGTAGCACTATTGTGATTGGCAATGGCACGGCCTGCAGAGAAACAGAAGCTTACTTTGCTGACCTGATTATGAAGAAGTATTTTGCACCACTGGATGTTGTTTACTGGTAAGATGGCTTTGCTTGCTGTGATACTCATACATTCAGCGCATTATGACTTAACAGGTAGTTTTAAATCTAATTTTTGGAGAGTGTTTGTTTTTATTGCTTTGTCTTTCTTTTTGGAGTCAAGCTTGTCCCATCCCTTAGCCACAGGAAAATGACTGTAGCTCTATGGAGCATGAAAGTAGCTCTCCTGAGAGAGTAAGAGAGACTCACTGAAGCATTTTATTTTTTTCTTCCTGAGGTTCCCTCCGTTGCTGTTATCATTGTAACAAAGTATGGCAGGATAGCAGCTCAAACAGCCAAGGACCGGTGTTTGGCATTGTGTGTTTATTCCTTGATAAATGAGGTTTAAATGCAAATGATAAAGCTCTTCTTGTCTGACTATGGAATGGAATGCTTACTAATCCTGTGGGTATTAAAAGGTCTTGAAATAAATGTTTTGTTAATACCTAGCAGAAAGTAGTGAAGGTATTTATCCTCTTCAAACTTAATATTTTATACATTACTTTCTTTTGCTGTTGATTTGAATGGAAACTGTTCTATATTGCTTTCTTTTCTCCCATGCAGAACTGCTATTTTTCAATTCACACTTATTTTTAAAGCCCTTTTAGTGATTTACCTTGGGTTATCTTTTCTGCTGAAGTTTCACAGCAATATTTACTTTTCACTGTCTCAGTATACTGAAACAAGTTATCTAAACTTCTGAAAATGTTAGGGTCTTTCTCTTTTCAAACTACTATATACATTTAATGGAGCCTTTTCTATATAGATTAGGAAGTTATCTTACAGAAATGTTCAACAAATGTTTTATGTGTAGTAACTTCTGCTATCATATAATTACACTTGTTCTTTGTCTCATAAGATTTCTAAGTAAATTTGCACAAGATCCGATCCTTAAATCTCCTTTTTATTTCAGGAGACACAGTAAGGTTTTTCGGATTTTAAGTTTGCCAAGGAAGGAGGCTATTTAAGCTTCTGAAGAATTAGGAATTCTCTTTTTTGAATCCAACTTGAGAACAGTGGATTTGTAATGACTGTAGAGAATGGAAAATACTGTGTAGTTTTTGGCAAATGTTTGATTTCACCATTGCTCACTTCAAATAGCTTAGAAATCAATTCTTTGACATAAGCACTTTTTCTGGAAGAGTATTGATGATTTTATGTATGTATTGGTCGTATGCTACAAAATCAAGCTTATACAGAATTTGATATAATACTGTGGTGGATGATTTTCTCACTAACTCATGTGCCTTATTTTCTCTCTATTTATAGTTCAGGGTTATAAAATTTTCAAAGTTACTAGTGTTGATTTTGTTGGGGGCCAAGCAGAGCTACCAAGTTCTTGGAACTGCTAAAAGCTCCTGTGAAATCAGAGTTAGTATAGATGCTCAAAAGCAGAAGCTGGGTTATCAAGCTGGAGTTTTCTGCTAGTAGTGACTTAATTTTTTAACCTTTCACTTTTCCTGAATACTTGTAGTATTTTTAGGAAAAATATATAAACAAAGATGTTTAACCTGCCACATTAGTTCCTGGAAGTGAAAATTAGCATAATAAAAAGCATTTTTGGCTCCTATATGGTGATGAGCTAGTCCCTACTTCAGAATTTGTCTGCAGAATACTTAAGTACTGCATATTAAAACAATAATCAAGAAGGTAATTTTCTGTACTGCATTGTACAGGTGACATATTTGATGCTGTTTAACTGTATAGGTTGCTGTTTGTCTGTGCTTTTATGTGGATTTACACATAAGCTGGAGTTGCAGCTGGACTGTTACATTTTGACAGTCTTGACTGAGGTTTTTCTTGAAGATCAGGGCTCCGACGTTGTCCTTTCCACTAAATGAGTTTTATATACATCTCGTTACATTATCCTGTGCTGGAGTTTCCCAGCCATGCAGCTGAATCCTGCAAGGTAGCTACTCTGTTAGCTTTGTAGCTTCAGAAAACTTTTTTCTTCATCTCCTTGATATTTCTTAGTAATGGAAAATGATGGGTCCAGACACCTACCCCCTCCCCAATTCTGATAATCCAGCGAAATGCCTGGAATTTGTCAGTCTGACTTAAAAAATGTAAGTGATACTTGCTGAATAAGGAGCAATTAGTATAGAATTATCATTTGAGCAATAGGTGACAGTAAGCATAAATTGTGAGAACTGCTTTTGAGGGGAGCTTTGAAAGATGACTTGGAAGAATGTGCTCTGCTGATCCTCTTTTTTTCAAATAAAAACAAGTCTTCCGGAGCATGCACTCTCAGATTGCAAAAACCTTTTCTATTTTTGTGTACAAAGTCTTCCCTTGAGTATTTGGGGTTTTTTATCCTCATCATAGGGGGAAAATATGAGGGCTCTGTTTATACATAGGCTGAATACAGATCTCTAATCAGTTTTGTGGAAACCCACAGTATGCTTTTTGGATCAAGTGGTCTTTAAAAATTGTATTTCAAATAAAATCTCTAAGAAACAATGTAAGTAATGTTGGAACAGTTCATTTGGAATGGTTGTTGGAACGGTTTTTAAAGAACTGCTTCAGCAGGTTGCAGTTGTAACTAAATATGTTACAAATCAATTTAGTGGTTGAACTGGGGGAAAGGATGACCCCCCAAAACCCCAAGACACAGGCAAAACAAACTCGAATAAAACATTCTCCAGTACTTAAACTGTAACAGAATGAGTCGGTTGCATCTAACACAATACCCTCCCCTAGGCATTCAGCTTCTTGCTGTGTGCTGGTTTCAGTTAATGGCCGATTGTTGTTGCTTTGCAGTCTTTTTTTCCTTAAAGAAGTCCAAATGTTAAGTGGCTTGGCAGATGAGGCTGGGTTGTTGTATATTGCTTTAAAACCAAAACCCCAATCAACTTCTTAAGTTGTCATTCAGAAAGGTGGCTGATAGAGAGGTACTACAGACTTCGGCTTCCTTGGCAAATAAAGCTTGTAATATGATACTACGTCAATTTTTTTGGCTAGAAGTGGAAAATAGGATCAGAAATGGTTATACAAAAATAAAAATTTTCATACTTTTATGTTCAGTTCATCATATGGAACTTGTATCCTGCATTTCCAGGGAAATGAGCCAATAATAGCCTGTCATTTTAGGAAGGAGGTGTGTGCAGTTGATGCACGCACAAATTATCTGGACAGGTATGCACTCTAATGAAGGTTAGTGGTAATAACAGTGAAACACTTAATTGATTGCATGTATGAGCGGTGCATGCTTAAGTGGTCTCTGTGCTACTGAAGTACAATGTTTTCAGAATTGCGCATGAAATTATTCCTTGGCTTCAGTATCTGACTAGTAAGCACTTAGCTGCAGACTTAAAAGAGAACACAGTTTCATCTTTTTGAAGTTGTGTGACAAGAATCAAATTAACTGATGCTCACTTTAAAATGTTTCATGTTTCAAATATTACAACAGTTTATTTGATGACTGCTTTGTCTTTTTCATATATCTATTAGCACTAAAAAGCAAGCAGTTAAAACAGCAAATTATCAGCAATGGCAAGTACAAACTGCACACAGTTTTACTGAAGTTTTCCAATGAGAAGGCAAATCAGTGAAGACAGTGGTAGGAAATGAGGCATATGGCACGATTTTTCATGTGGCTTTAAAACCTATCTAGACTGTTTGACAGTTTTTGATTTAAAGCAAATATTTTTCACTATTTTTGTAACCAACATGCTTTCAGATACCTACATCCAACCTAAATAACTGCAGGACTTTTTTTTTTTAATGTAGCTTGCCTTTTAGAGCTGTGTTTATTGACTTAGATTAGGACTGGACTAGAGCCCAGAGACAGTCATATCTAGTCTTCAGGTTTTTTGTTACAAATCAGTTTTTGTTACAAGGTTCAATAGTCTTGATTATTTATGTTACTTCTATTGTGAGTTCTTGCCAAAGATACATTGTATTATAATGAAAACAGATGTTCTGTTTTAGACAAGTGTATTTGTTTTAACAGGACCAGAAATGTAAATGAAACAACAGTGTGTTCAGCATTAACATGGCAGATGATGAACTTTTAGGATTTTGTTGGCCTTCTGGATTAAATGAAAATCTTGAAAAAATATTTCAGGAATCTTATTCCATATTTTGATCACTGTGACTGTTTTTCTTTGACTGCTGTTGGTTGTAGGCATCTTGGAAATGAAAGCTATCTAAATGACAGGCGAGCTGTGCTAGAGCCAGACAAATGAAGAACTCAGTCATCGTATCTGGAAAAATCAAGTGACAGTTTTTCTTTCAGCCTCTGTGGTTTCATTGTCACAATACTAACGTTCTTATGGGTCTGACTTTCCTTAAGTGCTTGTTGCACTAATTCACACTCAGAATACTGTATTTCATCTCATATTTAAAAAATTTTCTTAGCTATCATGAATTGTTAATTGCTTTCAACAAACGTAAAGGATGCAGCCAGGCAAGTGTATGTTTTTGTTGCTGGTTTTTAGGTGGCTTGGTGCTTAATTTCTGTTATATTTGGTTTTAAACTTGATACAGAGTCCTTTTCTGCCGCTTTTAGCAAAATATTTTCTTGCTCTTGAGACTTTATAAGCAATGTAATTTACTGCTCTTTAAGTTCAAACATTTCTATACTGTGACAAATAGGGCAAAGTCTGTAATGTCTTGTAAAGTTCTCACTGGGTTTTCTTTTAATGTTTAAGTTGACTGCTTTAGAATACTTAAAATGTTCTGCTAAGGTAGAATAGGACTGTTTAATAATACCTTTTGAAGTTGGGCCTTGGTGGCAAGAAATTGATTTGGAAATGTTTGTTCTACAGGATTTTAGGTCCACTTGTGTTTTATAGGTGTCTGCACATGCTTTAAATATCCTTTTCAATTTAAATGTGTGTTTTATGTTGTTGAATATCTACATTATACTCTCTCAGCTTTAACAAATGCCACTTTCAAGTTCCATGCCTCTACATTTCTAATGTTACACTAGCTTAATTCCCATTACTTTTCTGCTTCATAGCACTCGCAGTTTGAAAGGGACCTAACATTCGGGTTCACATTATGATAATTAGGTTTCAAAGCAGTGTGGGGGGATTAAGATGTCTGAAGCCTAGTTGCAGAATAAAGTTCAGAACTACTTGTAAAACTTGTTTGAGTGGTTAACAGAGGTGGTTTTATTTATTCAGTGCTCATGCAGCATTAATCCGTATTTCATCAGGTACCCACAGTGCTGTAACTCTAGATATGACCTTGGGACTTAATTTACCCCATCTCAGTTTTCCTTATTAATGTGCCATGAAAGAGGTACATGAAAGATAGCCAACATCAAAGCACCTTTTCAAATAAAGTGGTTGATATGAATCCTCTGGTATTTAACACTGTCTGTCAAATGTTTCAGCTGGTTTGCATCCTTTTACAAGCTATTGCTTGCTGCATTAATGCAGTTGTTTCAAGTCTGTTGGGAGTACAAAGGGGGTAGGGATATGGGAAACTTTATTCCTATTTATTTTTGATTATATTTTCTTTAAGCTGTTATTTTTGTCTCTTAATCTATATAACTCTATTGATGACACATTTATGTACGCACACCTACACACCTTAGGTTATTAGATGTCTGATACAGAAGGTAGAAAATAGTTTGGAATGTTTTGGCAGAAGGAATACATATTCGATGGAAACAATGCACACATCTGAAATGTGCACTGAAGAACCTTTGTTCTCCTTTCATCTTTTTCATGCTCTAGTGGAGTCATGAGAAGTCCTAATAATGAAGAAATAATTTGAGGAACGAACAGGCTTAAAATGTGTATGAAGAGGACATAGTCAATGAAAACATATAAAATTATGTAGTGATTTCCAGCGAAACTGTCTTCTGTCTCTTAAGTTACTTTCTGTAGTGATTATTTAACGCAGCTGGGTAAGAACTTGTGATCGTGCACAACTGAAAAGAAAAATAATTTTGTATATAATTATATTTCCAGGAGATGGTCCTGTAAATCAGAACCTCTCTTCATAGAGATTTTTCTCTTGCTACTCTTGATTGCTCATAACTTTAGGTAGTTATTAGTCTATTGTTTGGCACAAAATGGACTGTAATAATTGTCTGCATTTAAAATAGTATCTGATTTTTATTCCTGGTGCATGTGGACTAGTATCTTTAGCTGTACATTTAGCTGAATACATACTGTATTCAAAAGGGGAAATTCAGAAGTTGTCTTAGGTTTTGAAGTAGTCCAAGAAAGCAAACATTCCTTTCTGCCCCAGCTCTGTTGCTTATTTTAAAACTTTACTGTAGACACCCTTACTGTCTCAAGCTGTGCTTTTCTGAGCGGAGGGAAATAAATAGGTAAGCAATGAAGATACAATGGGAGAGGTGAAACAGGATGTAATTTCTGGCTTGTATAACCTGAATTTGAAACATTTTAAATTAAACTTTATAAGCAATACACTTGATGTAATTACGGAACCATCTTTTAATTCTTTTTCAGAGAAAAAACTTAAGTTTTGAAGGTGGGAACAGGGACTAATAGGGAATATATCAATGCTGTTAAGGAGATTATGAAATCCTTTAAGTTGAGATAGAGTAAGGTATATGTAGAGCCTAGACTTTAGCCATGTGAAGGCAGGGGGACAGGAAGTAAATGTAACCAGCAAAGCAAGCTAAAACTTGAGGGGACAAGTCCATATTTCCAGAACGCTAGGACATGTTGTTTGACTTGGGTCCAGGGCAATCTGCAGCAAAACAGTCTTGGGGGAGAGAGGAGAGTTATTCATGCAAATTCCCTTCCGTATTTTCTCTTTCTAAGACAAAATCTTAGTAATATCAAGTGGTGATTTTTAAAGTTACATATTCTCAATACGTAAAATCTCAACAACAAAAAAGAAATCACTTCTGTAAAATTAAGGAAGATTTTAGGATGAAAAGCCATTAAGTATGTGACAATGTATGCAAGGGCAGCTTTGCATACACTTCAGTTAAGTGTACTGATCTCAAATATGGTTTTGCAAATCAGATAATAAATGTGAGAACTTGATCACAATAATTCCTCTCCCTCTCTTTAATTTTTAACAGATAAGTCATTTGTTATATTTAGGGTTGCAAAATTATTTCTCTATTTCCGATTTTGTTTTCCACTGAACAGTAATTTCTACACAGTCTGTTTTCTTGTAGATATGTGGTATTTTCAGAGAGATAAAACACTTATTTAAAGATAATCAGCTAGAAGACATCTGGTATTACAGTAAAACAGAAGTCAAGTGAAGAGGGAGAACCATCCAGAAATATTTGCAAACACAATACAAGAACATTTTGAAAGGTTGAAGGTTGAGAGATGCCAGACAAAGGATATGCAGTGAGCGTATTCTGCACAAACTGTGCCCATGAGATCCCTTGGGAGCAGTTTTGAAATGTTCTGGAATGGATGTATTGCATGAGGTATATTCATAGAGCAAAACTGGGCATTCTGTTCCTAAAGCTCACTTAAAGTCACATTTTTACCAAACACATAGGAATGTTTTTAATGTTCAGCGTAACTACTAAAACTATACATTGAGCAAGGGATTTTATTTTTGGGGTGTGTTTGACTCAGTAGAAGTTTAAAAGACTGTTTTTTATCACGTAACATTGTGTACTGGTCAGTGTTTGCAATGCAGTCTCCCCTTCTTAAGAGCTTTATGATGACAATTAATTTTACCCTGGCCTAAAAGTCTCTTGTTCCAGGCTACTTCCAAAGCTCAGAAACGAAGATTTGAAGATAAATGGATGACTATATCTTAAATTTGCTAGATTTCTATAATGAAACAAAACCAGTTTGAGTGTCTGGTACTTCTGAGGATGTGGGGTGCCTAACAGGCTTTTTATTTCAGGCTGAAATTACTTAGGATATTTTTTAACATGGTTACAACTTTTGAAGTTCTTCTCTACCATTTGGTTAACACCGCAAGGTTCTAATGAGTTTAATTTCAAAGGAGGATTTCCAGGAAGATTGTATTTGTCAGAACAGATGTAACATAAGGCAATCATCTAATGTGCCCCCTTCTCCCAGAATCAGTGCTTCTACTTGGTCTGGCATCCTTATTTCTCTGAAGGGTCAGCAAACCGCCCTTCATGATAGCTGTTGACTCGCTTACATGTTGTTTGGAGTATCAGTAGAGATACTGAAGGATGAAACTTCTAAGTCGCTGTCTATATCTGAAAGGTTGCATGAAGGTCTCTGCACTGTGTGCGCCACATTGAACTTCATAGGAAAAGGTGAGGAGCTTTTTTTTAAGAGGTGTCTGAGTGTTGGCCGAGGTCTAGGGGGTGCTTGAGGAGTGCAGGAGGCCTGAAGATCTGGGTAGCTAGTGGAGGAAGCAAGGCAGAAAGTATGAGGGTGCAGTCAGGGAATAAGGGACAAGGCATTTTGAAGGTATTTCCTCTTAGAGAGGCACTGAAGTACAGTATGTGGGAATTTTGTATTTTCAGTGCAGCAGGTTATGTCAAGCGACCAGTTCCTTCTCCTCTTAAGCTCCTTCCCCTAATTGTTTGTGAGCATGAATGGATGGCATACAGCTCAAGCTTAGAACTGAGGTTTGGACTTCTGGTGAAAAATGTGACCTAATGACCCATTACTGCTTCTCACAGTGAGTATTGGAGACAGACTCTCAACAGCTGCATCTGTGAGTTTTTTCCCAATACTACATTCATTAATTTTTTTTTTTTAGCTGTAGTGGGGTAAAACTACACTTGTTCCATCTAACTCCAGAGTATGTTTTAAAATGCTGTTTATTCATCATAAGGCTTAGAAGGTTAGATTTTAGCCAGTTAACTGTAAGACACCACAAGAAGATTCAAGAAAATGAATCATGCTCTGTATACAGTGAGGGTTGTGAAGGTTTAGTTGTGTCTGCCTGACGTGTTTCAAACTTGCTACTGACACTAATCTCAAACCAGAAAAGCTTAGGTGTTTAGGTAAGCTTCTGCAGCTCTGTTAAGAGCTTCCAAAATTAGCATGTATGGTTCAGTGTCTCTGTGGCTTTAGGTGGCTGCTTTTTGTCTTTAAAGTAATGGCATGTGTGGTGACCTCCATTTCTCTCATAGTGGAAATGGAATGTAATAAGATTGGGATGTTACCTGCTCAAACAGAAGCTGAGAGAGGTTAGACAGTGACTAAGCTGAATAATGGTAGATCTTTGACGTATTTTTGATTTTCAGACTGTTTAAAATTTGCTGGTGGCTGTGTAGAATTCACTCGAGAGCCTGTAAGCCTACTGACAGTGGGATGGCTTATTCTGTCCTTTGTGAAACCCTTGGAAGAAGCCTGTGAACCACAGGTTGAAAACTACTGGGTTTGGTCTGGAAAATAACAGAAAAGTAGAAAGACACAGAACCTTCATATTTTAAAAAAGTGAAAATGCACATAGGAAATTCTCCTTCTCATTTGTATTTGCAGAACTTTGATGATGGAAACTTGCAGTGTGGTTCTTGTTACCTGTGTCTGTGCATTTCACACTTAAAGCTTTTACCCATTGCCTGAGATGAAATAGCATGGCTCCACGCTAGTGTGGTATTGCTGTGCGCACAAAAACCTTTGATACTGAAAAGTGAATGTAAATTAAAACCATTAAAATGTTAATTTATGATTTGTGTCAATATTGCCTTTCTAAAGTAAGTGATGCTTGCAGTGTTTGGGATTTTACTCTATCCTCTTCATGCCCGAGATGTCAAAAACATCTGTTTGTGTGTTTGAAGTGACTTTACTAATTGCCGCAGCTATTTCATGACAAATATTCACTAGTGAAGACTGGGAAAGCTCATTTAGTTTCTTCACTATGTAAAAAAGCTCTAGCAGGAATTACTTGTGGAATCCTGTCAGGAGTTAATTGAAGTGGAAGCATTGAAATATAGTGTGATTAATACTGAAAGCATCCCATTTAAAATTATATAAATACAAGATGTATCCACTGATTTGGGAGGTACTAAGACTTACTGCACAGTCTGACCTGTCTATATATTTGGATAGTGTTTGGTCTTCGAGTAGACATTCTATAGGAATCTAATGGAGAAGTAAGCATTCTTCCATTCGTGTGAGGTTGCCAGTAATATGTTTTTACTTAAGCAGAGATTCTGCCAGACTTGATACCTATCCATTTGTGAAACCACATTTGGTGTTCTGCATTTCAGCTCTTACTAGGCTTCCTTTATTGTTGTGAGAAGTGATATATAGGTTTGTTTATTTTAACTTACAGTGCTATTATCGTTGATGCTGATAGCAGAAACTTAGGTTAGGTGGTTAGATGGCATTGGGCTGTCTAATACTCTATACTGGACGTCTTAATTTCAGCAGCTTTTAACTGGCAGAGTTACCTTTGGCATGAAATTCCTCATCCCAGATCTCTGTTAGAGAGTGTGTGTGGATTGCATATATTTCTAAACAATAGTTAGAAATTTTAAAGAAAATGAGTAAGCATATGTACAAATGCTGTCATTATTGATGAAAAGTTTCATTCTTTGGTGTATTAATACTGTTGAGATCTGGTGAAATCAAAGTTTGTGGGCAGATCCAAAGTTTGGACAGAAGTCTTCCTCTGAAAATACACTCAGGTTTGTTTTCAGTAGTAAACCTGGAGAAATTGTCACTTGTACAGCTGGTAACAAATTCCCCCAGTGCCAGCAGAACACCTATTACAGATCTTGATTTAAAAAAAGACAAAATTACTTTGATTTTAGGGAGATTTGAAAATAAAACATCAATGACTTGTAGGTGTCCAATAGCCTGAGAATCTTCCAGGACTGAAAGGCCAATACATGTCTGTCAGTAAAGCAGGAGCAGGGCTCCTTTCCTCTGCAGTTACATAAAATTGTCATTTCTATTCCTGATTTCAGGCTATCGGCTCTAGAGCCTTCTGGCAGTGCAGGAGTGCATGCTACCACATTATATCTTCACTTGGTATAATTCTGTGTGATACTGAAAGTGGGGGCTATGCTTGCTTCGACTCATTTACCTTTCCTTATCAACAAAGTGTATGGCAATCTTAAAAGCTCCATGAATGACACTGAAAGAAGCCACAGCAACAGGAGATACTTCAGCATACTTCTGATGTTTTCAGGGCATGAGAGGCAGAGAATATAGACGTGCTGCGTGTCTCAAAAGGGCCTTTGAGTAAGTTATTTCAGCTTGAAAAGGGATTAGATTTAGGTGACTGCAGTGTCAGACAGTTGTAACTGAAGGTGCCTATTGAGGATAATTCCTTGTATAACAGGATGCCAAGCAGTTTTGTCAATGAGTAAGTGGAGGGAAGAAGAAATGATCCATTTGTTGTGGTGGGTGATACAGAGGCGAGAGAGTACATCTGAAAGGAGACATCAAAAAGCACAAGCTACGTTAAGCAGCTTCTCCTGTGCCAGGGCCTTCTAGCAGCAACAACTGCAAACAATGGGCAAGTGGAAGGGAAAGGGCAGAGAAGAGGGTTGCTGATTTTCCTGTTGCTTTTCCATCTGAGGAGATTTGCATTGCTTTGGTGGCTTCATGCACAGTTATACAGTAATCACGTCCATCTAGCAGTGTTCTGTATGCTAGTTATTTTCATTTCCTTGAAACACCCAGTGTTTCTGAAAGCAAATTTGTTCCTCACGTGGAAGTGAAATTTTCACTTGAATTCTGTTTGCAGTGGCAAGTAATCTGACAGTTTCTAATAGTATCAGATTCTTTGATGTAACAGCAGATGCTATTCAAATAGCTCAGTTGTCTGTGGAGCTTTCTAAAGAATAAAACGGGGGGCGGGGGGCAGATGTCCATCTATATGTAGTTACTGTTATTAAATTGGCTTTTCACATGAAACTTCTCTCTCAAACCTAATTAATTTTCATATTTTGTAAAACATCTTTGTCAGCTAAGGCAACATGCCTACTGCCTGTTCAGTTCTTTTATTGGGTTGAACTAGAACTAACATTTGTATAGAATACTTTTTGACATTTCAATTTGACATAAATGTTTCAGGGAAACAGTTTAGACATGCATCCTCCATGGGTGATTCTCTTGTCAGTGTTACGATGTTGGACTGTAAATACACTTTGGAAGTGGGCTTTCAGTAAAATCAGTGATGCATTTATTACTTGTTTCTGGTCTATTTTTCCTCAGTGTAAAACTGCAGCTCAAAGTTATTTTGTCATTTTTTTTTCTTAAAGTTAATTTTTAGAAGTTAGTTTGTCATTTTTAAGTAAATCAAACTGGATATTCCTGTGTTGCTGCTTCTCAGTGGTTATCTCCCTGCTGAAGGAAATGTTAACTCTAATCTTCTGCTGGAAGAGTAAATAAAAAGAGACATTGTCAATTTGAATGTTTTAAAATGAAATAATTTTGAAACTGTGATATAGTATCATTTTAATATATTCCATTTCTTTTGCTAAAAACAAAACTACTTTCAAAAAAATGTTTGATTCTTTTTAAAGGAATGCTTAGGACTGTCCTCTTTATTCCTCTCGTTCTCCCCTGCTCTTGTAGGCTCCATCTGTGTCTGCCAGCATTCTGCTGTCTCTTACCTGCATGTCCACAGCTGCATGGTGCTTTCTTGGTTGTAACTTTCTCTTTCAAGAAACTACCTAATCATCTCTTGGTGTTTCTGGAGAAGATGATTCACTGCAAAGGCCATGCTGCTGATCATCGTTAGTGGAGCAAGCTAGAGGAAATTTTTCTTTTTGCAGGGTTGGTTTTTTTTTTTATAAAGCAGTTAGAGCAGACTGTAGGTTACTGGACTTTTGACATTAGCAGGAGTAATGTTTTCTGACTGAGACAAGATTTTGAATAAAGAAGTTGTTCTGGTGCTGTATGAGAAGAAAAAACTCATGGCATCTAATGCAGAGCTGATTCTTCCAGGTTTTTATAAAGTGAAGATACAGATTAAATGTTGATTGTAATGGCTTGTTTAAATATTTTATTTAATATGCAATGCAGAAAGCTCAAAGTTGGTTATTTTCTGGTCGACCTCAAATCCCAGAAAATTTGTGATTATTCAGTTGTGATAAACTAAATGTATAACTAGCACAGTGACCTTTGGGAGAGAGGCTTTCTTTATGTAAACTCTTTGGGTCATCTGAAATACCAATTTTTGCACTAAATACAAAGTTCAAGCTTTTAATGATTAAAACGGGTCTCATGTAAAAATTTTAATGGAATATTTATGGTTTAAGTTCATGCCTACTCCTTATTTATAAAGCGTCTGTAAGTTACTTTTCCTTTTATTTTATGACAAAATACAAGTTTGGGGTTTCTTCTTACTGTGCCACAGCTGATATAATTAAATTGCATAAATCACATGGTGCTTTTGGTGATGGTGATGTTGTGAGGCTTTATGAACTGCAGAGGAAGTTAAGACTTGAAACTTGTGAAATGTTTGTTCTGTTGCTCAGGGTTTGATCAAGCTCAAATCCAGGACATGCCAGTTTGTGGTATTAGTAATTTTAAAGTTCTATTTATATTTTGTTAGATGACATTTCAACATCTTGAACAGAATTCTGAGCATACCTGTCTTAGGCTGACTTTAGAACATAATTTTCAAATATGTAGGTTAGAAGTACTTACGTGGCCTTTTAGGACTAGATTCTTCTGTATGCGATTTCATAAATTGGATCAGGGAGTGAAGTAGCAATTAGATGCTTAATATTAAAATTTACAGTGATACTTCCTTGATATAATTTCTGTCTGAATTAGCTGAACTTTTATTTATGCTTAGACTTGAAAGCATATCCTTTCTGTGGGGAGAAATATTTCACATTTGTGCCTTGTTCTTTTGATGGAGGAGGAGCTTCTTACCCCATTGCTGTGATGGGCATGATAAATTTCTCAGTCTCGTAACAACCTGGCCATTAAAATCCCTAGAATGGTCTCGTACAGAGCTCTGTGTTGTTGCATGTGATGACGCTGGCGTGTGAATGTGAGCTTGGTGCTGCTCTGGCTCGGGGCTGCTGAGACACTAATGGCAGCAATAGTACTGGCCTGTCTACCACGGGCAGGCTGAGGATGAGGCTTGGCTCTGCCACGTTCTGCACTAGCCAGCAGAGCTGAGCAGGTGCCTTAGGGCAGAAGATGTTCTGCCGTATTAAAGGGTGCTGCACATCCCACCCTGGCATATGTTCTCCATAACCCCCCGCAGGAGCTGTCTGCATCAGCCAGAGTGCCTCCGGGCTCTTCACTGCTGTACTGCTGTGGAGCCTCTATCAGATAAACTCTTGTTCTCATCCGGACAATTGCTGTTTTAATATTGTTGTCTCTTTTTCTACAGCACTGGTCTCCAAATTGTTGGGGTTTTTTGGTTGGATTTTTTTTAAGTAACAGCTGTTAGTTATCAAGTGCAGGAATAATTTGAACAGTTTGACATCAGACACTTGAAATTCAGTGAGCCTACTCTTAGTGCAGGAACCAGCAGGGCACGCATTTCCATTCACTTCACTTGCAAACAATTTTAGGTTTTCTTTTCTCTCACAGCATTTGAAGAAGGTAGGATTGTTTAGTGAGTGTCCAGTGTAGCACTGTTTGAAAACAGAGTGACTTCTAAAATCTGAGATACTGTTCTGAGGTGGGTGTATTATACTTACCTGAAATGTGTACACAGTGCTAACTTTTAGCTGTCATTAGAAAAATTCTGAACCTCAGTTTAATATTTTCAAAATCTGAGTTCTCAGCTACACAGGATCTAAGTTTTCCTGTTAGTAGGTAGTAGCTTTTAGAGTCTCCACTCATGGAAATATTTGAAACCTGACTGGACACAGCCCTAAGCAACTTGCTGTGGTTGCCCCTGCTTTGAGTGAGGGCGTTAGACCAGCCAGTCTACACAGCTGCCTTTGAACTGCCATGAATCTCTGGCATTCGACAGTTTCCAGAAGCTGGAAGAGTTATTCCAAGACCCTCACTCTATTTCTGGATTGTCTTGCAAGATCCAGACCGAAGAATTTCCTCACTGATCCAGAGTAGATGGGGAGTAGATATCCATTGCCCATATGATAGGGCAACTGTAGACTCTGCTGGTGTTCACAGATGTAGGTTCTGATTGTTTGTGTTTGCTGTGTATTGCTCTCCAGAAGAGTCTCCAATCGAGTTCCAATGTACCTTTCATTCTTGTTACCCAGATATGAATTGGCAGGAAAGCTTTGAAATAATTTGATCAGATTTTGAAGTAACATGTACAATGAGGAGAGAAAACAGAGCTTTTTAATGGGGAAGGAGGAAATCAGTAGTTCATTTTAGGGCTTTAGTTTTGGGTGGAAGTTGGGCTGATGATTTTTGTGTGGGGTGTTTTTTACTTCCAATAAAAACTTAATTTGGACTTCCTGGTCCAAACTTTGTCAGCTGTTAGAAAACACAGTTGTACTTAAAAAGGATGAGTCAACTGTTTTACTTCTGTTAGTGCCTTCATTTAAAATTGTGTAACTGATCCACAAGTCCTCAAATGTTTCTAAGAGACTTTCCCATTATAAAATGGAGGGTCAAAAAGAGACATAATGTGTTTAAAAAGATGCATGTTCCAAGATTTTTCTGCAGAGTTTGTGGTTGGACTCATGAATAATTAGATGTGTAATGTGTAAATAAACCTTTACACTTTGTAAGATATTTTATTGCTAGAATTACAGGAGATTGAGTACTTATGTACTGTGTAACATACCTATGACTAGAAAATCATTTGGAAAATCATGGTGTGAAAAGTAGAACATAAAATTTAGCTGTTTTTTTGTGACTTAGATGTAAGGATATATTTCAAAAACTAGAAAACCATCTCATCCTATGCTTTTATATTTGGGTAACTTTAGTTTATAGTTGGGAGGTTTTTTGGGTCTAAAAGTAATTGGTTAGAAAGGAAGCATGAGAAATTTTAGTCCAAAAGAATAGTTTAAGTGTTTGTAGCTGGATGAAAAAGGTCTTTTAAATGAAGTGGTCTTTCACCATATGTTTATGCCAGTTCTAGTGATATTACTCATGGAAAGTCTCCAGTGTGGATCTGTCGCAACCTGAGGGAACAAATTATTCCCTTTTAAGAGAAAGGAGAAAACAAATATAGCACTACCTAACTGAACTTTTATTTCGCTAATTCCAGCTATTTATTTTTGTCATGTTTTTTCCCTCTTTAGGTTACAGTCTTACTAAAGGAATTTATTTTCTGTAAAAACATGCGATTCATTAATCCATTTCAAGATTTGTGGTGATTTAGTGGTTATCTTTATTTTTCTTTTTAACTGAGGTTGATACATACTTTTTTATAGTACAAAATACGTATCTACTGTTTTCAACTGTTAAAGGATAAACAATATTACACCTAATGTTTAGGTCATTTTCATTTAGAGATACATTTGATTCAGATTATCATCTCATAATGAAGATGCCAAGCAGTTGCATATGCTATCAGTGAAACAATATTTCAGACTGTGACAAAGAGGAGCACCAGGGAAGACATGAAAGAACCCCGGAGGCCTAAAAAGAGAAAAATGTATAATTTAGTAACAAAGCACTCAATCTACTTATGGTTTCTCTACAGACATTAAAATATGCTTGTTAGGGTAAAGCAAGCTTAATTTGTGGCTTTATTTTTTTTTTATTTAGCTTTGTATGAAAAAAAATTACCTTTTTCTGAAGAGAGAGTAACCTCCTTTTAAATTTCTTGTTGCTTTTTTTCCTGGTCCGTTGCTATAATCCTTTTTATACTATAATGCTACCGTTCCTTCATAGATGATGAATAGATATTGCTGGAAGCACTAAACTACTTCAGTTTTACTGTCTTTTTTCCAATGAAGAAAAACAGCTTCCTTGATGAATAGAGTGGAATAGTTCCTCATTGGCATCAGCTTTGAATAGTCATAATCTAGAGTATAGGAAAATGTTAAAGCAAACATTTTTCCTGCATTAAAAAAAATGAAGAAAAAAGAGGACTTTAAGAATTTTAAAAGCACTGTTGTTATTGAGTTTACTGAAATTATTTTTGAGATAGCAGCATATAATTTTTATCAGGTCTGCATGAAGCACCATTTACTTATGTAACACTTGTCTTGAGGATATTGAGCTGGAGAAAAACACACGAGGTGAATGTATCTTCTGCAAACTAAAGCAGACAGCTCCTTTTTATTTAGGTGAAATCCAAATCAAAAGTTAAGAAAGAAGAAATGACATGCCTATAAAGATGTGGTCACAGTTTTCCTTAGTGTTTAATACCTCAAACTTTTCCTGCCAGGATTCATTCTGATTCCATAATTCTTAATTTCTTTTGAGTTTCTCTATGTGGAAAACCTGGGTACTTCAGAGTTCAGTAAACTGTGCCAAGAAGTGTCTGTAGGTTAAAAATAGTATGATGCCTTCAGATACAGCCGAGATGTTAAGAGGGGTGGGGAGGTAGCAGAGAGGAGCAGCAGTGGAGGCTCCTCTGATTCCCTCACACTGTGCAGGGAGTCTATCTGCAGTGCATTGCTCAGCCCTAATAGAAGGGCTGTGGTTGACTCCAGCCTTCCCTTGTGGACCTGTGCTGGGGAGAGAGTAGATGGCTAAGGAGAGATCAAGTGCTAAGATCGGTGGCATTGTAGGAAGGAGGAGAAAAACAGAATAAAGCTTGACTCGAGCCAAAGCTCCAGGTCAGAATTTGTCATGAATCAGGGCTGTGGAGGCTGCATGGCAGCACTGGCCAGGCTGCCTCCCAACTGCCCAGAGTGAGCATTAAAGAAAATGACAGTTGCTGGGGGTGCCGTTCTCCAAGAGGCATTTTGCTCCATATGTTGTGGTCTTGTCCAGTTATGCTTCACTCTGGGGTCAAAGTCTCCATGAGAGTTAATGTGACTCTAAGCTCCAGCCTTTGGTCTGGCTTAACTAAACACGTTTTAGCCACAACAGTTGCGGCATCTGTGTTGCCCGTTCTATCAGATAAAAATGATTCCTGAGAGCAATTACAGCAACTGAATAGCGTGTTCTCGTAGCCTTTCTAGATAGTTTCCAACTGACCATTTGCGTGTGACATTTATTGATACAATGTTGCTTGACAAACTCTGAATGGTTTGTGAAGTTCACTGACAAACTGGTTGAGAGGTCTGTGTTCACTGGAGACCCTGATGGGCTCTCCTTAAAGGACTGTCTGTGTCTTAAGTCCTGTGTTCCACAAGAAAGGAGTGATGTGGATAGGACAGTGTGTGCAATAGAGAAATGCTTTGGTTTGAAAATTAGACATAAGGTAGACTTCAGTTTCCTCAATTATAAACTGTTTATGGCAATGCACAACATAAATGGTACTAGCAAAGTTTAGGTATTTCTTCATAGGCAGGAATGTTTGGGTTTTTTTAAAAAAGTCTTATTTGTTCCTGAAAAGTTACTTCTTGGTACTTTTATAATGCTTCAGCTTGAATAATTATGCGTGAACATAGTGCTGAATTCCAGGGTTTTATCCTTTGCCATTTCTCAAAACGGCTAGGACAGACCTTATCTCTTGCAGGATCCTGTGTGGCTGGAGGTGGGCTGGATGAAACACCAGCTTTTTCCATATGCTACTGCTGCAGGGGGTTGTGCTCGGCTGAGCTGAGAAGGAGCTGCTGGCAGGACAGTGTTGGTGATGACCTTCTGGTTTTAAACTTGCAGCTTCCTTTGGTCTGCTGGTGTTTTATGGTGTTGGGTCAGGCGTGTTGGCTTCAACCAAGCTCTTGAGAACTGGTAGGGGCAGGGGCTAAATAAGGTTGCCAGCTGTGAGCTCTTCAGTGTGGAATGGTTTTGCTCAGTTTTTGTGGGAGCAGCATAATCTCTTTGGATTATGCTGAGTTTTCCATGTATGCGTCTAGGCACCTTTATTTCAAGAATCTGTATAAAAACATCAAATGTGAGTAGTTAACATCACCTAGTGTTTCTCCTCTTTTTGAAGCATGACTGCCAACATTGGTGTGTTTCTTTGTCTCCTGGTGCCTCTCTTTCACAGTTAGTAAAAAGAGTTTAGGTAAATATCATGTCTGTTTGTCTGTATATTTTAGTGTTGTGCATATGTTTTTTTTTTTTCCCTCCCTGAGGTCAATGGAATAAATTTGTGTAAAACTGAGTGAGTGCTTGCAGGATTTGTCTTGGAATTCTAAGGTGTCTTCGTAAAGAGCATACGTTTTCACACCTGCTATATTTTTAGAAGAGAACTCCAAGGTTTTCATTTCCTGTGTTAATCCTGAAGCCTTTTTTACTGTCCTTCCTCTCGTCTAATTTATTAGAAATAGGTAACTTTTAAACATATTTTAATACATATTATTATTAAATCTGCTTAGAATTACTTTAATGCTATTATATTGTAATCACATAAATGTAAGAGGACAATTTTAAAAAGAAGAAAGCTGACATTAAAATAATACTGTATTCTAGAATGTTATCCATATTGCCACAATTTCTCTTAAGGACGTAGCTACAATGGGGAGAAAAGCAGTAGCTACACTTTCTCCCTTAAGTTCCTCCAGAACTACAGTGTTTAAAGTAAAAAATAAATTTAACTGCATTTTAGCTGGATGGTTAACTTGGATGTAGATTCTGGACCTGGAGTTCAGATTTTAAAGCTCTCAGCAGGAGCAGAAAGGAGCTTCTGCTTCATGAGCAATGACAGGACCTGTTTTCTGGAATTGTCAGTGAAAGTGGTGGTGGCAGTCACAGGTGACTGTCACCTTCAGTCTTGAGACATGCCACCCTAGGTCTTTCACTTTTCACTGCGGACATGGGACATGTATTTCTTCTGGGGGTGAATCCGCAGCACCAGTTTTGTTCTGATAACAGCATCTGGCACTAGATTGATTTAACAGGCTATGAGGTTTGCTCTTTTCAGATATGCACTTGTACGGCAGCTTCTGTGCAGCTCTGACATGGCCACACGCTACTGTTGTTTTTTCTGCCTCCTAGCACCACGTGTGAAGCTAAAGCTCTTTGACACCTGCCATTTGGACCCTTTTCTTACTGAAAAATGTCATCGTTTTCAGACAAGATGAAGACAGATATCTGATCATTCTTCCCGTTGCAGGGATGTGCTGAGGGCATGGTTCGTACACAGATGAATAAAGGATTCCAGGCCATAGCTATAAGTTGTTTTTATTAGATTAGTACAGTAAGTAGTTTTTGATATTGGGGTTCATAGAGTTGTATCT
Organism: Coracias cyanogaster; assembly: GCA_033124195.1. Classification (NCBI taxonomy): domain Eukaryota; kingdom Metazoa; phylum Chordata; class Aves; order Coraciiformes; family Coraciidae; genus Coracias; species Coracias cyanogaster. The sequence continues at coordinate 13,845 of JAVSBS010019704.1, read as the reverse complement.
CGTACAGAGGAAGTTAAAGCACGGTGACTCATTATATCTTGTAATAATTTGCAAAAAAAATTGTTCTGCTGCAAATAGCAATTATTTTACTTTTTGGCAGGAAATTTCATGCCGCTTTTCTTTGGGGAGGGCAATGATGGTAGTTGAGGAATTGTAATCAGAACACTTTGAGCTTTTGTAATTCTGTAATGAGTTAAGTGTTTTATGTCAGATATATTTCCTGCATTCAAGCCTAGAAGTTGGTAGAACTGGGGTGCATTTTCCAAAGTAGTAACTTTTTTTTAAAGGAGAAGCTTTTAAATTCTATGCCACTGTTGCTTTCCCCATATTCTTGAAACCTGTTTTGTGCTAACAAATAGGTAATCAGGTTGTATGGCATAATTGTCCTTATGTTTGAAATAACCTTTTATTGTGTTTGGTTACAGGCAAAATGCTCTTAGAATGTAGTATCAACATGCAGCCCTCTTTTATACTTCAAAGCAGTGCAAGTCAAGAATGTTACACTCTTTAGCCCTAATATTTCCCAGCTTGCAGGAAAGTGGTCAATACTTGAAGACAACTATATCAATAATTGCATTTTTAATATACTTAATTTTTCAGTCCTTGTCATGTCTTCTGAGATCTGGATATGGGTCTTTTTAGTTAAACTGGCTTTGATTTCTTGTATTTCTTGTATTTAATTTCCTGTAAGACAGACACTGAGGAATTGTTGCATTTTATCTAAAGGTGAAAGATTATAATTTGGTATTTCAAACCATTAAACTTTTGCATATTGCTCATCTGAAAGTGAGTACTCAATTCTGTAGTGAAGTTTAGTTCTGCATAAGCATAGTAGAAAAATGGAAAATGAAATGCCATTCTAAGACTTATTATTTTAAGATAAGTCACTTTAAATGATTTGAAACTATATAAATTATCTTGCTAAGCATTGGTAGAAACAGTCTTAATTCTTTTGTCTTCTGTCTGAAGATCTACACAGTGTACGAGTAAAGCCATCAGCTTAACTGGTACTAAATATCATTTGTGTCTGAACAAGAGCAAAATACTCCCTAATACAAGGATGGTTGTCTTGAAGTCCTATCATTTCAGAAGCAACTTTGTAAGGTGCTTGTGTACTATCCCTGCTGTATGGTCAGCAAGCTGTTGTAAAAGTAGGGTTTGTGACTGAAAGGTGTGCTGTTTTTTCTGTGTTATTTGCTGCATGACAGTTCCTGGTTTGAAATAGTTTATTAACTTTAAAAAATAGATTGAGTTCATCAGGATAAAATTGCGTTCTTCTTTGCGTGCTGTAACTTCTGTTAAACCTTATGAAATACCGAACTCATTCATGTGTGGGTAGAAATGTTTACAGACTTTTTTGTTGTGAATTCAAAACACTAGATGTAAGCAGAATTTCACCTTATATTTTCTGTAGAAACTTGCAGAATGTAGCTGAGCAACAATGCAGGGTCTGTATCACCGCTTAGCATTTGATGTACTGCCTGAAGACACTTTGCGGGCATAACTTTGTGTGCTTTGTAGCCCCTGAGCAGGAACTGTTCTTCAACATTTGCTCTGTCGTGGTGTCCCCCACCATCCCCATCTAATGGAGTAGCTTTGTGGTGTGTTGCTATGAGCTTTTCCGCAGTATTTTTCAAAAGAAGGCTGTAAAACCTCTTGTCTGATGTGACTAATTTATGAAAGGTGGCCTTCCATATAAGCAAAACTTGCATAGTATGTAGTGACTGAAAGCTTTGAATGAAGCAAAGGAAATCCAATAAAAATTCCTTTTCTAACAGTGTATTTTGTCATTGTAAAATATATAGAATATTGGAATATCTCATCAGCTTGATATATTTTTAAAATTTAAAGCTATATCTTAAGATTACTTAAAAGCACAGATGAATTACATGGTTTTTGGCTCGCCTTTGTTCAATAATGATTGCTTTCTAGTATAATCTTTTTTCGTGATCCTAAAATCTTCCTTTGCCGTACCACTAGCTTGTCAGAGGTGGGGAAATGACCAGATCTTCAATTTAATCTTATCTGTCAGAACAAACAGGCTTTTAAAAATCTTTTTGGTTTTTTTTTGAATACATTGAGTATATACCGAGACCTTTTTATCTTGCACTTCCATGACATATGTTCCTCATAAGAAAAACAAGTAATGGCTTAGCAGTGTCAGAGCCAGGATCTGTCAAGCCTGGTATCCTATTGTTCCTGTGGCAGAGCACATGTGGCTGAATTAATCACAGTGTCTCGCTCAGCCTGCGTGGATCTGCAGCCTCTAGTCAGCCGTATTCATCACCTCCTCAGCAGAAGGAACTGTGCTGTGTCCAGCACATAGAGGCTGGAGCGCTCTCATAACCAAACATGAGATCCTCGGAACAGCGGGTAACAGTTGCCCATGATGGCAGGAAACCTGCAGCTTGCTGTTGGTAGTGAATGAGGAGTGGAGGGACTGTCCAAGTTTCTTCTGCCATGGCTGGTGTCCCGCTTGACATGAGCGGAAAGTGTGAGGCACAAGTCAAAATACAAATAAAAGGATTATTGCTGTTTCATATGAAGAGCTTCTTTGACTAGGAGATTTTCATTAGATGCCAAAAATAGGTGCATAGGGAGATGTGCAAGAACAGATGCAGACGTTTTGTTTCTCTAGTACTTAAGTAACTCTCAAGCATCTTTGAGTTTAGGCTCTTCTGGAGCTAGTTGTGACTTAGGTGTTTTCAGTAAGGCCCAATGGATTTCTTATTCATTAAATAGCCCAATCTTCTTTTCAGCCTGTACTTAAGTCTTCCTTGCCCCTTCTGTTTTCAATCACTAAAGCTATCAACATAATTAAAGCTTGTAGCATTCCAATCGAGCTTCTAAATGTAACATTCTTTTCTGGCAAACATTTTTGTCATTTTATTTTCTTTTACTTTTCTGTCCTGAGTAATTCTTAAGCCAATTATTTTGGAAAGTAAAACTGAATAATCTTTTGACACTTCTGTGCTTTGTGGGAGCCTTTAGCTTTCGTGGCCAAGGGCTTATGAAGAATGTATTTGTCAGTTAGTATGTAAAAAGTTGGGTTATGAGAGTTAACCACAATTAGTAAATTTTGATTGGGAAGGGAGTTATATTTTTGGTAGATCATCATTTCTTGACCAAATATGAAAATCTGGTCCTATTTTGAGGTTGACATACCCTTTGCTTTTAGAGTGAACATAATTAAGACTGGTCTCTTCTTTGTCCTAGTGTTGTTTCTTAAGTGTTATTTTGACGACTTCAAGTTGTACATCAGGGTTTTGGAGATTGTAGGAGCAGTAAGTTATGTCAAGTTTGAAGTTTCTTTTTCTCTGTAGGTTATTGAGCCAGTGTTGCATTTGATTGTTGGGGAAATGACTTCAGTGTAATGAAATAGTTTGAAATGTTTGTAAGGCTTGTGAAAATGTCAGGAAACTGCATCCATCCTAGAAGCCTATAGCCTGAGACATGTTTTTCTTCCTACATACATCACATTTTTGCACATAGTTTTGAAAAGATTTTTCAGTGAAAACTTACACCCTAAGAATCTAAGTTTTAAAAAATGTGCTATTACAGGCATGTATGTGAAATTGTAATACAGTTAACTGTTGGTAACTTGTTACGTGGAGTGTTTGCCATTTGCATTTTTGTAGGTAATAGCTTAGAATTAAATTGTAAGTAATGCTAGGTTTTTTTCTTTTACAAGAAAGGTGCCTTTCCTGTAAAAATTGAGGGATTGAACATCTGAATGTTTTAAACAGATCTTGAAATTGTTTCCATACAAAATATGTAGTGCGTATTTAAGCTGAGTAAGAAATTAACTTATTCTAGTACAGGTTAAAAGGCTTCTTAAAGTATTTAGAATAGAGCAGGCATGGTCTCCAGCCTAAAGGTGAGGGTCCACCAGGTGGTGCTAGTGCAATATATTTAATGTTGGTTTAACAGTACTTAAAATGTCTCAACAAATGGGATTGAGATGAGTGCAGTATATGAAAACTTACTTTCCATGCAACAAGCCTGTTTGTGAAAGAGTAAATGGAAATATTAAGTAGTAGCTTTGTGATTTGGGTATTTTAATTTTTAAAAGTTGGTTGTAGATGCTGAAAAGAAAAACTTACCTATAGGATGGCTAATGTGAGAAGCTGTCAGTATGGAGGCACAGTCCCAGATTCTTTACCCACTCTTTTGTTAATTCAGAGAGCAATTTATTAAAATTGTCCATTCGTGTACTACAAGCATATTGTATAATGACCACCTGCTTATTGAGTACATTTTGACCTTAAATGGCAAAGTAACTTTTTAATCATGTTTTGTTACAATTTTGATCAGTGCAAGAATCTCTCCTCTTAAGGAATACACATTAAAAAAGGATCTTATTTTATGAGAGACTGAGGAAGTTTTTAGTTTTCTGTTTTAATGCATTATGTGGCTTTAGGAAAGTCAAAGTAGAAACAAATTCTAGTTCTGAATATATACAGATTTTTTAGATACAGTTTTTACCACTCTTATGAGCGCTTTCTTTTGACTCTCTTGAAAATTGCATCCTTGAAACCAAGAGGAGGGGGAAGGTTAGAGAGCAGTGTGGACCACAGTAGTTGGGAGTAGATTTCTATCGCCTACTGATTTGAGTAGGTTTGTCTTTTATTTTAATGTGCCCTGACATAAATATCTGTTTTCTTTGAAAGCATGATGTAGAGCATTTTATGACATTAAATTACCTTATATTGTCCTATATAGCATCCTTCCTTTAAAAAGAATTATTAGAATTTGGGAAACAAAATGTCTGTGAGGCAAAGTGACTGTCTCCTGTCGAGTCAAAAAGCAAAATCTGGAACAACTGCAAACAAAAATCCTCAAACCTGTTTTGCTTGTCATCTTAGTATTGTGACCAAGCTAAATGTTTTAGCATTGTATCTGCCAGCGTCAAGTTAGTAACCACCTCACTGTAGCTAAAAAAAAAAAAAATTAGGTAAGACCACATGACAGTCACTAACAGGTCTGTAGAAGTTTGGTTGACTGTGTCTGAATGAGCCAGAGGATTATTTTTTTGGAGTTTGTGGCTCTAAACGTATACTCTGAGTAACAAATTTATGTAATGTCTGGATTTTGCTGTCTTAGGAGCAGTGGTATGGGGCTCTGTGTGAGCGGAAATTCTTCCTCCCCTTTTCCAAGTCTGCTACACCAAATACTTAATAGAACAACTGCATGTGTATCCAAAGCCATCTCAGAGTGGATGTCAAATATCCAGTGTATGCTGCTTCTGAAAGTGCTTTTTATGTCTTATTTTCCTGCTAGAGATAATTTTTTACCTGGCTTCTCCCTTTCCTCCTCCCCTCAGTGTGTAAATGCTCTCGCACTTGAGGAAAGGAAATATGCTCTTTCCAAATGTTTTCCCCATCCCGAGTTTAGTTTTGTTTACTCATTTTAGCAAGGAGCTTTTGTACAACCTATATTAAAACTTGGCGTGATTTACTTAAAACTATAGAATGGTAGTTTTACTGCAATTCTCAGACTTTTGAAAAATGTCATTGTAGCATTAACGAGGATTGATTAAAATGTCAAATGTGTTAAAATTCCCATCCGAGTCCCTTTGGTTTTTTCATTGCACAAGTTACTGGGAGGAATCAATTAATAAACTGTGTGCAATTACACAGTTTATAGTACAGCATTGTAAAAATGTGTGCAAAACACTGATTTTTTTTAATCATAAGTGTAACGTTAATGTATGAAATTTAGAAATTGAACAAGAGGTAATATTTTTGATCAGTTTGAATACAAAGATTGAGTGATCAGTGAAAAGCTGGTAGAAGTATGTGCTAACGTGTTTTTTTTAGAAGCAATATCCAAAAAGGGAGCACTTGCCAGATGCGGCCTTTAAGGTGTGAACAGGTTAAGAAATACGTTCTACTGCATTGTTCTCATAACTACCTGTTCATCAGAATAATCAGTTTGAGACTTCTGCCAACATCTTAGTTTTACAGCATTTAGATTTTTTGCAGAAATTTTTCTGAACTCTGTTATGGGACGGTTTTCTGAATGTCATTTATAGTGAAGGAATGCCTGTAATACTGAATCTTTTTAAAAGATCATGTAGATGGTTTCATTTTCACTTGCCGTGTTCAGCTTGTCTGAGCAATTTTTTTGCTCTGTTAAACTGGTTATTTGAATGAGTCTAGATTTATGCTATTACAAAAGAGGACAGGATTTCATTCTGTCTATAATATTGAAGTGTTCTTTTGAGTTTTGAGTAACTATAAAATCTGTCTTGCGTGTACGGCACTCTACCAAATTCCAGTTTGACAGTGGGTGGGGGGAAATCTGTAAAAACAGTAAGAAATTCTTACCTTTTATATCTGCATTTTATGCTCGTTACCATTAACATGCTTGGAAGATTGAATGGGAATGTATTTTTATCTCTGAGCTGCTCTCCAGCTTTTTCTAAAGGGGGGAGTATGTAGGTATCAGTTTCTTTATTTAAAAATTTGCCCTAATAAATGTTCTTGGAAGAAAAATGTATAGTCTAATTTTAAAACAATGTGAAGCAAATTATGATTTTTATTGAACAGCCTAGTTCTTAAGGATTGTGGTTTTCCTACTTAGGGCAAAGATAAAGTTATTCTAAGAGTGGAATAGTAAAAGTAAAAATACTTCTGAAACATAGTATTCCTTTCCAGTGCAGTAGCTGTATGATGCCTTAATTATCAACCTGAAATTCAAGTTCTGTTGAAGTTATCTGAAGAAATATACTGTTTATTCAGTGGTGTCAAAATTCCACTGCTGAAAATAAACATAGACTGTGAATACTTGATTGCCGTTTTCTCTTGAGTGGAACTAGAGCACTTGAGGGTTTTTTAATTATGAGTTGTGATTTGAATTGAGTTTATCATCATTATTGAATGAGTTTGAGGTGTGTGGTAGATACATGAACTGCCGTTTAAGTTACTGAAGACGTGCAGTCTGTGTTTTTCTTTGGGGATGGCAATGAGTGGGGAGAAGACAGTATTAACGCTGCTGAGAAGCAAGCTGCAGTTCTGTGGAGTGTCTATCAAGTTGGGTTTTTTTAGTATTTTAGGCACCTAGCATTAGACAACACATGCACACTTGTGGTTTGGCTTCATGTAATAGTTTAATTGATGTTAGACTTCAGAATGTAAGTGTTTTTAATGAAAACAGTTTCATTTATTGGAACCTGGTTTGCCTATTGACTTTTCACAACACTTGTTTCTTGTGCTCATTTTCTCTGTTGTAAGGTTACTACAGGGGCTGGTATGTACAGTGTATTTATAGTAGGGCCAGGATTGAAAAAGTATGGATGCTGAAGGTCAGGAAGGGATGTTTTGGCTTAAATTGATATCTTTTCCTTTGTCTGTACTGTATTACTTTCCTAAGTATTTGATGGATTCAAAATATTTTTAAAACATGAGGCTTAAAAAAAAATCCAAATGTTCAATGAAGTCACTTGTTAAGTCTTTCTGTTGTGTTGTTCACTTGCGTGGTGTTTTGATTATTTGCCATTTTATTTTTCAGCATTGTCAGTGAAGCAGGAGCGTCTATCTACAGCGTCAGTCCAGAAGCATCGAAGGAAATGCCAGACCTAGATCCTAACCTGAGAAGTGCAGGTATGAATTGTGTTTCATTTTATCACCATTTTGACATGGAGCTGAAGTCTCAGTTCTCAGGCTGTATTGTTTGTAATACTAAGTATAACAATAGTAAAAAATATAAGAAGTGGAGGTTTCAGATGTTTTGTTTCTAAGCATTTTATTCTTCTGTCATTTCACTGTGGAAGCCCTAGGTATGCAAATCAATGACATCATCTTCTACTGAGGCCTGCAATGTAAAGGCCCTTGTGGATGTAGTCCTTCAATAGGCTGGTGTAGGAGAATTTATGGGGATTAATATAACCACTGAATTGCATAAACTTTCACAGTTTTACATGTCCATGCCCACAAGAGCTAGACTTTCCCTCTCTTCTCTTTATGTCCCTTTTATGTACAGAAAGGTCTCTGACAGTTAAATGCTTCAAGGGCTATAAAAAATGTAGGAATAGAACAGAGAATATAAAGGTGTTCATTCATTGCAGTCACTTTTTTTGTGTAGTTGAATATAGTGCTCAAATACTATGTAATTTTTAAAAACTTATCTACTTGAACATAAATGTCACATGAGGTATAATACAGGCCAAGTTCTTGGGAATGTACATGTTACCACTGTTATAATTTGTAGTGTTTAGTTACAGTATTCTTTAAAGATCAAATTCCTAGCAGTTTTGTTGGTGTCCGGATTCTACTCATGGATTTTGTTTATTGGAAGATGGCTGTAAGGGCAGGTCTGAGATTATTTCTGGATTACTTTGTGTATTTTTATTTATGTTTTGTCTTGTATTTGTTTTTATCTACTTCAGCTTTTTACTTCCTTGATTTTCCTGCAATTTGCTATTATACTGCATCAGCTATAGTGTATTTGAAAATGTAGTAACAGTCATCTAGGAATCTTTCCTTGTCAAATTTATACTGTTAATTTTCATGTTACTCTAGGAGGTTACTGGCCCTAGGAAGGTGTTTAAGTAGATCAGCAGAAAACAGTTTTTTAAGTTACATGGTATCTGGGGGTAAAACTTCCTAGAATTCCCCATGTTCCCTTTTCCCTTCACTTGCATGAAGGGGAGAAAGGATTTGTGTTAAGCTGATATTTCAAGTTAATGTTTTTACAGGAGTGTTATTCAAATGTCTCTATCAGTTCTTCCCTTTGCAGGACATGGCTCTAGTTTCTTTTTGTTTGACTTTTCTTCCTGTCTGTGTACAGACTCCATTGGGATTATTTCTTCCCTGGTCCATAGAAGTTTTGAATGTGTCATGGTATGGCTAGAGTGAGTTTTAAGCACATGACATTTCTATATTTGTGACGCATACTGCTAACTTTCCCTTGGGACAAAGTTTTTGGTGTTGCTGATAGTTAAATATGGGTTTAGAGTTGATGTAAATTAACAGAAAAACACTGAAAAGGAGGCAGTCTAATTATTAATAATATACTTTTTCAGATATACAGGATTTTCCATTTTTCTGAAATTATTTTTTGAACATTTGAGACAGTGTTGTGCATCAAATACAGTCAATGAAAAAGTTGTAATACATGAGCTATTGCAGTATTAATTTTCTGGAGTTCATAATTTCTCTGTTATGACTAGGAATTGCTTCAGGCATAACTTAAGTGCTGTTTCATCTGGTTTGAAAAGCACCAGCAATTTTAACATGCCACAGCAGTACCACAGAGTGGGTAGAAATTGAAAAACGGTGGGATAGAAAGTGAAAAATATTTGCTTACTTCCATGGATGTCAGCTGTTATGGAACTGACAGCTAGAAGTATGTTTATTACAATAGTCTAGAAGTTTTACACTTCGTTCTTGATGTCTTTTGGTGTCAATTTGTAATTAGCTATGCTAAACCTGGGGATGTTATTTTAAAGCTGAATGTAAAAATGTGACATAACATTAGAGGAGAACCTTAACTGATGTTTGGAGTCTTTTGCAAACTATTTTCCCCAACTAGTTTTACTTTTGTACTTTTGTTTTTCCTTTAATTTGCAGCAAACAGAGAAGTGACATGGTGTCAAAGCTGACTTGCTTTTTATTTTAATTGTTGTATTACATCATGTCAGGTTCTGTGCTTACATGAGAGCGTTTAGTACGTTAAAGGAAGCTGACAGCTGCATGATGAAGTGTGACATTTATAGTTAAAATAGAAGGTACAACTGATGTGAGGTTTATCTGTGATCTTAACACAGTTTGCCACTTCAACATTTTTCTCGACACAAACTTTGTAGAAGGGTTTGGGGTTTTTCTAATTACACAGGTCTATGTTTGTCCATCAGGTACATAAATACATATTAAATAATGTATATTGTATGAGAACTTACTCTCGTATCTCGTGATATAATCTCTGTCATGTTTCAAGTGCTGTTTAGCAAATGCTTGTAATAAGTCTTTACTTCATACAGAGAAATAGAAGACATCAATCTTGGTAAAAATACTATCTCATTTATTTCTCTTTGGCCAAATGTTGTATATAGGGGAAAAACCAGCAACCTTTAGCATTTCTTTGGGGTGTTAAAGATACTACTTTCTTCTTTTTCTCTTTAAGCAGTCTTTTGAAGGTCATGGATGACATGAGTTTGTAATAAACAATTGAGAAAATGCATTGTAGACTAATGGTGTATGTATAAACTACAGTGGAAAGTCTTTATAGTCACCTGTACAGCCTTTTTAGCCAAAATTGCACTTGCTTGGAAAAAAAATGCTCATTTCTTAAACGTTTTGCTGTTATTTACAATGTAGAGAATAGCCTCTCTAACTTTAAAGCTGCCCTCCAGAGATGGCTACCTTCTTTCTGGCACCAGGCAGTATAAGATTCTAAAAAAATTCTTCATTTTGAACCATATTCTTTAAAATTTTTATGGCACCAAATCTGAATATTTTACAAAAGTGCAGAAGCTTCTGTACTGTTACTCCAATTCCTATAAAATCTTGCAGAGTGAGACTCTAAGTAGATAGTAAAGAACTTGATGAAACCTAGTTACTTGTGTTTGAGTTGAGTGAGAAGGTATATATCCCCTTCTGATAGTCATTGTAGGATTAATGATCAGAACAGCTATTTCACAGCCTCACAGAATTAGGAGATAAGAGGCTTACAGGCCAGAGCAATAAAAGGATTTCCTACTTGATGGGCTGAGGAAGTTCAGCTGCAGCAGATTAGTAGGGTTCTGCCTAGAGAAAAAGCCACTGGAGTTAGGTAATGGAGGTTTTTGAATAAACTTGCAATAGGATTGCAGCTTGACAGTGAAGGGAGTACAAGGTTTCCTTGAATACTCCTTCCCAAAAGCTCTGCCTGATGACAGGCTCAAGATTTGGGGTGGGAATTTTTATAAGGGAGAGTGGACATCATAAAGAGTGCTTAGCCAAGCTAGTTATGTTGATCACATTTGTGACGTTTATTAACATGTACCCCTGCGAAGCTTTGTGACTGACTGTTCTAGGGTTAGTGGAATGACAGTGAAGACGCTGTGAGGCTGGATGGGTGACTGCAGTTGTTTCTGCCTCAGTGCGTGTCCTCTGACCACCTTCTTAAACAAGTGAAATGTTTCATTTGGTGGACTTTTCTTAAAGCTGTCATGCGTTATTACTTGGCTGTCCTGTTATTTTCTTCTTGTTTTGTTTTCTTAAGCAATTGTGAATGTAACACTTCATATCTAACCTTTGGTTAGCTTTTATTAATGACAGCTTCTAGTAAGAGTTTTTCGCTGTAACTAAGATGTTTGATTACTCCAGATTTGTGTTCAAGATTTGCTTGTGCCTTCTTTTAATGGAAGGCCTGGATGCAAGTTTCCCTTTGAAGTAGTTGTTAAGTACCTTCCTCACTGAACTGTTGCTTTGCCTTCCAAGTTTACCAGTAATTGTCCTTGCCATCACAGAATCTTAGAATGATAGGGGTTGGGAGGGACTTCGAGAGATCATCTGGTCCAACCCCCCTGCCAAAGCAGGTTCACCTAGGGCAGGTTACACAGGAACGTGTCCAGGCAGGTTTTGAAAGTCTCCAAAGAAGGAGACTCCGCAACATTAGTTGTCTTTCATTATCGGAGCAGTTGAGAAGACTGTCTTGATGTGGTATTCTTTGAATAAATAGACTAAAAGAAAAAAAGCTCAACTCAGTAGTGACAAGCATTTCTTCCTCAAACAGATGGACCATCAGTCTCAACCAGTTTTTAGTTGCTGCCACTGGGACTGTAAACTCTGGAATTAAATGGTTTTCTAAAGGTTGTTATAGTCTTTGTTTTTCTTTTCTCCTGTCCAATCTAGTTTTGCCCAAGGGTTTATTTTATTGCGCAGAATCTGGATTCCTAATGAAAATTAGGCTTATGGAATGAAAAATACAATGAGTCTATGTTCATGCATAGACACTGCTGTACTTTCTGATTTTTGTCTTAGTGCTTCTCCACTTCTGCAGTTCCCTGTTGTTGCAAATGCTTGTTGTCTTGAACAGGTTTGGCTAGATAAAATGGGAATACTGTGAAGGGACAGTGAAGTATATAGAAAGTGTAAGCACGTGTGACTTGTGTTAGAGGACTGACACACGGAACTACGGAATTTGTGTACTTCCTGGATGCATTTTAAGGTATGGTCAGCTAGTGGTAGTTTTGTTGTCCTTAGTACAAGGAGGATAAAGGATACCCCAATTGTCTGGCATGTGCTCACATCAGTATTATTTTTCTTCTGCCACTTCTCCAGCTCTTGAAGTGGATACCAGGATGCTTAAATGTTGCTTAGTAACTCTAAGAACCAGAGGAAACTGCGGAGTTCTGGTGGAAAAAGTGGCCTGATGGTGGAGAATTGCTATGAGGAAGTAGTCATGCTGGGATTTTACCCTGGTTTCCGTATACACTCAGTTATATTAAATGAGAAATGCTTTTATTTCATTAAGTTGATTACTTTTCTTTTTGAGATTACTGTTCTAACAAATAAGTAATCTCTTCTTTCTTTCACTATTTATAAGGCAAAATAAAAATCTAATGCACTTTATTGCATTGGTCTACAACAGTGCAGGCAAACCTGAATACGTAGAATTCTTAAACACAGGATGAGTTGGGAAAGGTGGTTACATCTTTTTGGACATCACATTTGTGTAATGAATTGTTAGAGGAGATCACTGTCTAAGCCTCTTTGATTTCTTTCCATAATTTAATGCAGTCATGTGCATTTGGTTTTTAATTTGCAATTCTGTGTTCAGAATCTGAAACAAGCAACACGTTTGGGCTTATCTAATGCAGCAACTCCAAGAAATGCTTGTTTTCCTCTCAGAGATGAAGGGTCTGGGGTCCTCTGTCAAGACCACGTTGTGTCACCCAGTTAGGAAAGCAATGAATGTAAATAAATTATTTCTTCAAGTTACTTTTTTTTTGCAAAGACTTGGAATACCAACTGGGCAAGCATGTGTAGTGCTGCATGTGCAGGTATGATCCATTACGGAAACTGTGTTGCTTCTAAAGGATGATTTCTGAGGATAAGCAAAAGGTCACACAGCACAGCTTGCCTTAGCATTGTCAAATCCCATCTGCTTGTCTCTTCTCCACAGGGCAGAATACATTGGATTGTTGTACACTCAAAGTTCAGCACACCACTTGCACTTTTCCTTGCAGAGGAAAGCCTTATAGGCTTTGGGGGCTTGTTAGGACTTTGAGACTGTCATGCTACAGGGTTTTATTCCCTGGAGTGCTGTTAAAGATAGAGACGTACAGTTCAGAGCTGTCATACTGGCCAGCAAATAGAAGGTAGAGACTGGAAAAAATGTAATTTCTTTTGACTTTATCTTAAGGAAAGTTAAACAATTTGATGATTAGATGTGTGGGACATAGTGCCTTGATGTCTGCTTGAACTAATTTCTTCATCATCTTAAAAGAGCACTGCTCCCCCTTGGCTACTCAGGAGAGAAGGTCATTTTTCAAAAACTTTATTGGACACAAGTCTTGTGGTTAAGACATTCGCACTGCTTTGAGTGGAAACTTCCTTCTACTGCTAATCATAGAGGACTGGTGCAAGTTCCACAAGTTTGCAGAATGAGAAGGAAGGAAAGGAAGTGCTTAGTTCTTACACATTAAAACATATTTCCAATCCTTTTAGCTGGGTTCTGTGCAAGTACAGAAGTACAAAATGAAATTGTATTTCTTCTTTCATCTGCTGGATTCTATAGCATCCAAGAATTAGTTGAATTATGCTGTTAGAAGGGAAGAGATGCAGTGGTTAGGAATAAAATGGCTGGTGCAGAGCAGTAATGGGCAAAGAGGGGCTTGTTCCTCCTCTACCCATAGGA
>JAVSBS010019703.1:10612-36075 GCA_033124195.1 Coracias cyanogaster | reverse complement strand
TAAGAGTCGTTTAGATGTGGTGTTGAGGGATATGGTTTAAGGGAGAACTTGTAGAATAGGGTTGATAGTTGGACTCGATGATCCCAAGGGTCTTTTCCAACCTGAATGATTTCTATGATTCTATGAATCCTGTGCAGTTTCTCTTTTTTTCGGTGGCTAGGAGAGAGTACTTGCCTTGGATTTCTAATTGGAGACATTAGGACTGTAAATAGGTGAATATACTCAGCAGAAGGCTAACCAGAAAGGCTTTTTTGAGAAGACGAAATACCTGTTGCAGCATGTGAGTCTTGCAATGAGGTGAGTAGTTCTCTTCCCCCTAAAGAGCTGGAGGTAGAAAACTACCTTGAAGAATACTAATGGGATTGTATCCAACAGAACCGTGATCCTGGGTTTAGAAGAACCCAAATGAATAATGTGGTGATGCATAGTCTGCATATTCCCGTTGCACCATCAATAAGCTTGTGTGGGTACTCTTACTCAGGAGTAAATTAAGCATGGCAGGCTGCTGGGGTTATGCCAGATAAATACTTGATGTGTGACTGTGCAGTGGGGGAAGGAGGGAAATTTGGAAGGGAAAGAGGAATATTTTAAATGTAGATTTCATGTTCAAACTAGGAGAACAGAGTTAGATAGCCTAACTATTCTCAAGCCAGTTGGAGGAAATTAGTATTTTTGTGGGAATCTGTTATGGGAAGCACTTGCAGTGAAATGATTTTTCCCCTGTGAACTCAAGGCCTCAGTGCATCATTTTCCTCCTGCCCACCCACCTCTGCCAAGCCCTTATCATGCATGACTATGATGAAGATGGTTGTAGTTTGGAAAGCCACTGATCTGAGCGTCTGAAGAGGGAAACTGAAGCATTATCAGAGGAATGTGTGAATTTGCTGAATCTCACCTCTTTTGCTTTGAGGTGCGGCTAGCATTCCTGCTAATGATGGAAGCAATGCTGATAAGATGGAATACTGCATTTCCAAGTGTGCACAGTACTAGATTATATCCAAGTGATTAAGCCTGGAAACAATCTGTCTGGTTGGCACTATGCCTGCTGTGCCTCTGCAGCCAGGCTTTCTCCGCAGCTGCATGGCACCCCTATCCCGCAGTGGAGAACAGTGTGGTGTTTCTCCTCCTCCTCCCTGCTGACAGGCAGCTCTTCTGCTTAGCAGAGCTGGCTGATCCTGTGGTCGCTGGACCTGAATGAACGAGAGGACTGCTGGGGGCAGAAGGATATCTTAGTGGAAGAGAAGGGTGTCACGGTGCTGCTGATGCCACCTGTGTGCTCGTGCTGTGTGATACAGCTCTGCAGCAAAATTGGGTTGGCAGGTGGCAAGGGATTAGTGACAAATCTGTTAATTACTAAAGATGTACTAACCCTGTGATCTAATGGGCTGCAACAATATCGTACTATTTAATAATTACTTGGTAGTGGGGAGCTCACTGCTGGGCTGTTGAACTGGGAGCCAGATGTCGTCTTCCAGAGTTGGAGATCTTATTCCAAGGAATGTGGCACTTGATTGATGGGCTTTCTTTATTGAGAAAGCCAAGCAGAAGGGATTTGCAGCAGTGCCTTTGCTATAAAATATGGCAAATGGAAATATTTTTGCTTGAAACTCTTCATTTGGCAACTTCATACAATTCCATTCCTTCCTGGAGTGTTCTCTTCCATTTTACATAGCAAGAAGCAAATTAATTAAATGAGCACTTCTAATTAATTCTTGCTTCCATGCCTATGTCATTCCTACCTTTCTAGTCAACATACTGAGTAATTTGATGTCCACGTGTTGCTCATTCCTTGTCATTTCTGTAGTCCTAACAAGGTAAGTGCATGATCTGCTGGTCTGGTAGGGTTTTGCTGTAAATGTGCTTACTGGTCTGTGTTAATTGAGAAGGCATGTGGAAGAAATGCATCTGACACATGAATCAGAAGTTGTGAAGTGCCATTCTTACCTTCTGATGGAAACAGAAGCTGTGAGAAAGCTCTGTCTCCCATGTGGTCTCCACCAGTTGTAGTAGTGGTGTTGGCCAGTCTGCCTTTCCTTTTTTTAGTCACTTATTGTTGGTTTTTGAGGTTTTTGAGCAGCTCACAGGTAAAGACCAGATATGAGCTTGGCCTGAGACTCAGGCCTGAGTCCACATAAAAAGCCAATGCAAACCTGATGTGTTCCTAATAATCCTGTGCTAAGAAGATCAACTATGTCACTCTTCACTATTCAACTGTAGTGTCCTAAGGTCTGATGGGTTTATGTTGTATATTTCAGCAACATCAGAAAAAGAAGAGGGAGCTTGTACTAGAATGAAAAGTCTTGAGGATAGTGTCCTGTAGAACAGCCAAAACACCAAAAAGGATAGTGAGTCTTGGAGAATAGATTCCTTGTAATTTCTAACATTCCAACAAAGTGGAATGAAAAATGATAAAAACTATAAGCATTCCAAACAAGCAAAAAAATTCAAGCTTCAGGAACTTTCAAGATCAATTGTGTATACTTTAGTCTTAATACTTTCTAGTATTCTCTTTATCCTTTCTGTCTCAAGGCTTATTTTTTCATATTCAGTTAAACTAACTGTTGCGGTCCTTGCACTCGTTATTTTTGGTTGTGCCGTGCCAAGCTGCTGGTTCTCTGCTAGGCTGCACAGGAGAGGAAGCAGCACTGGAGCAGTGTCGGTGAAGCACAATGATTTTTCTTGTTAGTTTCCTATTGCCCATTAAAAAAATAATTAAAAAAAAAAAAACAAACAGGAAAAGATTTACTGACTGTTATTACAATTCTAAATGTCTTACTTGTCCTTGCTTAAAAGGTAGAGAAGTCTTACTGTGCCTTCCGAATATTTTGACTTAGAGGTCAACTGATGGTTATTGAATCTGTAAGTTAATGCTTTTGGTACTTTTCTTTTTTCATGTGGAAAGAACCCACACAAGAAATCTTTGGAAGAGGAACAACAGCTTCTCTGATATCTTAATACTTACTCTTGCTTAGAGGCAAATAAACATGGATGTGCTTGTTTGTACAGTTAAAAGATTTGGCACCGTGTTATAGCTGGAGTAATCTAACCGCCATCAGTTACGGTTCTTCCAACAAAAACACAAATGCAAGTCTAGCGTTGTTAATCAAAACTGGAATGCTTTCCTACTTTTTGTTAAAGGCAGTTTTAGCCAAAGAATAGATTTTTATTCCTACAAACCCACACGTTATGCTATATGTATTTTTTATATATATCTCTCTCTCTCTCTAAAGGTGCATAGATATAGATGGAACATAACCTGAATAACAGGAGGCGGAAGAAGTCTGCAGTTTTACCTAAACGAAGCTATTTTCCAGGGTATGTCTTTGATAACCATAATGATGCTTTTGTTTCTCTAGTTTGAGAAGACCTTTTTTGAATAATGAAATTGCTGCTTATAATTTTCCTCCATTTAAAGTGATTCTTTGGGGCAAAACCCCTGTTTAATCTCTCAGTGGTGTATCTCCACTGGTCTATTGTATGCGCTGTATGTGCTTTTGTGATTATATCAAAATCTTTGCTAGTCTGTGATGATGCTAAATTTAGAAATATTTTATAAAATTCTGTAGACAAAATATTTTCAAGTATGTAATCAGATAATTTTAATTTGAAGCATTGGAACTGTTAGGTTTTGATCTGCTGGAAATGCATGTGACAAATTGAAAATGAACTCCATTATAACCTAGGAAATGTCTTTAATTTAGAAAGTGACCTACTAGTTAACAAAAACTGTCTAGAATGCATGAAAGGCTGTCTGATATTTCTGGAAGAAGGGGAGCTTTTTGGACAGAGTATAATGCACTTTTGACACTTTCTAGTACACCTCTAAAGCTGAGAGTTCTTTTTATGACTGTAGATATAAACATGTGCTGGTAAGGCATGTCTACGCTTTGAGATAGTTATTAAACACAGTTTTCTAGAGGATGTGAAGTGTATCAGTCTGTATGGCTTCAAATGCTATATAAAATGTCACAAATACCATTAAGTATTTTTAAAGTGTGCAGAAACAGCACTTTCTTCCTTAATGTTCAGTTTCTGTGGACCTTTTCTGTTGTGGTGCCAGTGACACACACAGCTGAATCAATACATCTGTGATATGCGTGATCTCACATTTGGCTTGGGGCTAGGCAAACTGTTGTATTTACTATACAAAGATGTCAGGTTTGATTATTTAGGCTGAAACAGGACTAATCTCATTGACCCAAATTCCTGAATTTTCTTTGTGCAAGTGAAATCCAGCTTCAGCTCTTCATTGTGTACAAGTGACTCGTATGTAGAATGTCTTAAGGATATCTAGGATGTGTGTAGCAGGAAGATAACTTGTAAATATTGTGGAAGCTTCTGCTAAAAATGTTACATGCTCCATGTGAATTCTGTAGAGTACCAAAACTTGGAAATGAAAGAATGCTATACAGGCTCCTTGAACATAATGACAATTAGTTCTAGGCAGTGCATGAAATGTAAGATTTTGGAGGTCATAAAGAAGAGTGTCCTTCTATCATAACTCGTCCATCCCTGTGAAGAGTCTGGCTGCACTGCTTTGAAAGAGCTTTTCAAATAAACCTTATAAGAAAGAATAGTGCACAAAGGCAATGTATTCTTTGTAGCTCACATGATCAGAAGGGTTCCTGGAGTTCCTAACATGCAGCGTTTCTTTAAGAACTGTATGTATATGGGGTTTTCTATATATTTGTGTTTACTTACAGTGTGTATAATAAAGAAAAATAAGTGTTGCAGATGAAAAGTCAATGAGGTGAGGAGCCAGCCAAATGTTCTTTGGATCAGCTTTGATGTGACCCTAAGAATGAAAAGAACAGATGATGCTATTAGATGTTTAAGAAAGGATTTGGAAAGAAGCATGTCTTCTATGATAGGATAGGTTAATGTGTTGCCAAGAAGCATCTTCAAATTAAAAGGGGTAAGGGGAGGGAAATAATCTAACTGGACTCTAGAGTATATGTAAAAACTTCCAGCTTCCCGATAGATTCAAACTTTGGCTCAAATAAGTCTTTACATCTTAATTTACAAAAGCAGAGTTGGTGGGAAGACAATGGAAGTATCTTTTTGGTCACTTTATGGGACAATAGGAATAGCTGTACTGAGTCAGATCTGAGAACTGCTTACAGAGAATGTAAGAACTGGGCAAAGATATATAGAATATTCTTCCAGCCTAAGAATTTGCAGCTCAGGGACTTACTGGTGTCATTTTGAAGTGCCAGAGACTGAGATCTTGGAATCTGGGATGGATTTCTGTATTACTAGTAGTATCTCAATCACTGGGCACTAAGATAGATGCATTACAGCTTTTTTTTTTTTTTTTTTTTTTTTTCCCTCCTCTGAAATATTAATGATCACCACTCTAGGAAGGGTTTTGATTTTCACGTGCAGTGCCACTAAATCCATTCCCATTATCCTTAGTTTTCTGAGGTCTTTTCCCCAGTGTGGATGAGTTAACCCTTCCAAAGGCTTTGTCTTGACTTTCAAGACAGGTTAGAAAAGGAGCTGATTTGAGGAGAAGAGTTAAGTGACATCCAGGTCAGATGGAAAGTTAAGAATCTAGAATGTGTATTTTAGGTCCTTGCCTTTGACCAATCTTACTCTCAGATGTTTGTTACTTTTACAATATGATGTCCATTTTTTGGTACCTATTGTGAAACCTTTCTGTAAACTTTGTTGGCATTATACCAGTAATATGTTTAATTAGGCAAACTCTGATCCTGTTGTAACATACGAATGTTGTTGTTCATGTCTTATGACACATTGCACATTAATGTCTTCTCTACTTGTGAATAGACCTGTGTGAACTCACTTTTGAATGCAGCTCTACAGCTTTGGAGGCATAGGTCAGTGTCAGGCTAATCCTTGTTGTTGGAGTTCATTTAAACAAGATTTAAGGGGGAATAAATTTTTTTGCCTTTTGGTCATACTTCTGAAAGAAGTAGTGATTTCCATAAAAGAAATGATAATACAAAATGGCATTGTCCAAGTTGTCTTGCGGAAGAAGCCCACTGCATGTAATTATACATTTTAGGGTTATTTTAAGTGATCTGAAATGACTATTCTCTCTCATGTCCTCCAAATTAAAATTATGTATTCAGTGCTGTCTTTCTGATGCAGCCTTGCAGTGTAGATTTGTTTTAATTTTAAAATCTTGAGCTAAAATCCCAACGATGTGTGATCTGGTGGTTACAATTAAATTCTACTTTTGTAGAAAGTAAATATGAGCTTGCAGAGATTCTTCTTTCCAATGCATGTTAAAACAGAAAAAAGAGTAAGTAGTATTTACCTGTGCCAATCCTTTGATTTAGTGTTTTGTGTGGTTGGAGATGGGAGTGGCAAAATACTTAGCCTTACAACATGCTTTAGAGAAGTTCATATCGTGATTTGAAAGGGAACAGTCACTGGAATCAGAATAAAGAAGCCTTGTTTCTGGTACACCTACTTGCTTGACTAAGGTTTTGAGCACAAGGAGCTTCAAAGCTGTTGGAGGTGGGGACTGTCCATTAGTTATACAGCCAGTTGGGCCTTCTAATTCTATAAATTACACTTGCACGGTTGTTAGCTTATTTTGAGATTCTGGTTTCTACTCAGAGTTTCCGAGTATGAGAGGAGCAAACTGAAGTGGTTCACCGCATCATTGCTTAGAAGCCAGCACCACCTGCCGTGTTGTACAGCAGTCAAGTATAGAGCAAGTTGTTGTGGCTACACTTTGTCTTTAAATTACAAACATAATAAAAAGGGAATGTTTGTCTGATTTTGTTTTCCCAGGGTCTGACAGAAGTTGAGCTTCCTCTTTGGTGCTGGCTGCAGCCATTTGCCTGCAGAGGTATGTAACCTTAAATGTAAGGTCGCTGCAGCTCACCAGAAGAGGGACACACAAGCTGGAAGGGCTCACAGATGACATGACCAAATTCTTCCTCTACACCAGGGCTTGCTGAATTTCTTCAGTATTCCATTAGTAGCTTGTTACTGGGGTCAGCAATGGAGGTTGTAAATTTACTTATTGCAGTTTTTTGCCGATAGACATTCAAAAGGACTTCCTCTGTAAACTTTACGTAGTTTTGTTCCTTTTAAAATCCTGCTGCAGGAATGTTTTAAAATTGCTTATATTCAGTAATTTTTCTCTTGACTTGCTTAGGCATTGACATGAAATATTCTGTTAGTAGTAGTAGTAGGGAATAGTAGTGTTGGACTTGAGTTTTGCTAGTTTTGTACAAGCACAGTTTACAATGCACTGATGGATGTATATGCTTTATGGTTAGTAATGGATATTCAACTGTAAATTTCTAAAACTTTTATTTTAGCATTGCTTTTACAAACATTCAGTGGTCTGCCAGCTTAAATGCCTAGAGATGTTTTGACATCTAAGCAGAAATTCTGTAGTCCAGCAGTGCTTCCTAAATGATCAGTTAGGAGTACATTAGCGATAGTGTTGTATGCAGTTCATCACAAACCAGCCTAGCGGTGAAGCTGTTTTAACAGTAGTATCTTAGAATGAAAAACTTCTACTAAGGATTTCAACAATTTGTGGAAACTCCCTCTTTAAGTGTCTACATGTATTTGGGGAAGCTCCATTTGCAGCTGTCTGCAGGAATAAGACTTTGGCAGTCACGTTTTTACTTCTGCTCGGCTACGTGATATTTGTTAGCTGTGGTCTAGTTTAAATTGTTCTGCAAGCACTGATGAGAGATACCAGTTAATCATAACCATAGATGCATTTACAGTCTTTTTTACGAGGACTTTGTGTATAGGTAACGTTTACAAGGAACAAAGAAGCTGTTTGTCTGGTTTTAATAGTAAATGAGAATGGAAGTCTTGCCTTGGTCATGTGTCTTTGAATTTATTTTAACGAAATATGATAAGCAGGAAAAATGTTTAAGAATTTGCCTTCCATTTTAAGTGTCACTTATACCAAGTGTTACCGGTGTAGTCTGACTGGTGTAGACCTGACACCCAATGAATGCTCCTGTACAGTTTTGAGAAGCCTTTTGATTCAGTAGAAATACCTTAACTTGAAAAGCAACTCATAATAAACTTGTCAACATAGAAAATTACAGTAGGATGGCTGTACTGATTTTACTTTAAACCTTCTTTACATCAATATGAAGTTAAAGGCTGTTTTTCAAGGCTAGCTTATGTAAGAGAATCTGTTAAATGGTAATGTTTTTATATTGAGAGTTTGCAGGAGGTTCTCCTCTTCCAGCTGCGCAGTCTCATTTGTTTTTTACAAGCTGTGCTTATACTGAAAATACTTCACAGCTGTACTTTAGTCTACAGACGTTTGAGCAATATATGACATTAACCATATCCCAAAATCAAAGTAAGTATATCATCTTCTAGGACTTGTGCCAAGCTGTTGGGTGAAACAGTCAAGAAAAGTTACAACTTTGGTTTAAAATCATTATGCTCTTTCTCGGAAGTATGGCTTATTTATTGCAGAGTAGTACAGGCTGGCTTTTTTGAAGTTTCAAGCCAACAATATGTCCAGAGATATTTGGAGCTTAAGAGCTGTGGGGTATAAACAGAAACTAAGGAGCTTTTTGACCTGAAGTATTTCTCGGTTTTAGGTTGAATATATATTCCCAAGGCTTCAGCTGCCTTTCTAAGTATATGTAAGTAAGTAAAAATATTAAGACTTCCTTAGCTCCTCTTCGGCAAGCTGAATGAGGGAATGATAGTTGAAGTTTAAAGAATAGGAATCCTTTTGGCTCTCAAAGAGGATATTTGGGAGTTCTGGCCTCATTTCTCCCCTTCATTGCTGATTTTTTGTTTGGTTGGTTTTTTCATTCTGCAGGTCATCCAGCAGTAGTTCTGATGCCTGGTTATTCATATTTTAACAGAACTGCCTTACTTAGCAGATGAAGAATTCAGGCAAGTAATTTACACTTGCTCTTTTACAATCTGCAGCCATGTAGTATACAGTTGACAAATAGATTGTCTCACAATATAGTGTATTTGTTTCCTCTGTGATTTAGAAACCTGGAACAATACTGGTTTGGTAGAATTAGGAAAATAATAAAACTCACAACAAGCTACTCCTGATTTAAGCTGATTGAAGTCAGTTAAACTTTAATAGAATGTGGCCACCTTTAATGTCTTACTATACCTGTAGGCTTTTATAGAAATATCTGATGTGTTATATATGTTATTCTGAGTGAAACTTGCCTGCTGAGCTGGCTACTTGCTGCAGCTGAAGGAAAGCGGTTTTCATGCTATTTTAGATTTAATTTTTCTGGTTGCTTTTTAAATTTTTCTGCCTCATCTGTCGCTGTGCTCTTTTGTGCTGCTTTTACTTACAGACCATTCTTGCAGTTTCCTGTAAATTGGTCAGCAAGAGGAAGCTCTCTTGCTGCAGACAGTTCAGCCCTCCAGCCAGACTACTGAATTTATACCAGCAAGGACAGCATAGTGCTAGATGTATATTTTATTGCTCTTGCTTTCCATTAACTAAAGATAAGTAGGGTTGCTTTTGACTGGGAGCAAGACCTGGTCCCAACAATGGCAGACATGATTGGCTGACTTCCTCAGACAGTGGCCATGCTGGAATGAAATCCAAACCTTGGCTCCTGATGCTTTGGTTCTTCCTTTCACAGCTGAGCGAAATCTCATAATGTTAAAGGGTTGAAGTAACTCCTCTTGAGTGAAATTCTCCCTAGGCTAGCTTGGTGCAAGGCTGCTTCTCACCGCTGATTTTGTGGGGACAAATGAGTTAGTGGTCTGAAAACCATATGCCAGAGTTCCTTGCAAGACAGAATTTTGCATTATGAAGAAGGATATGTTTAATACTTCTTCACTTCCCTGACAGATGTTAAGATTTCATCTCTCTTCAGACTCTTTATTTGCAATTTTGAAACACAAGCCTTCTACACCAAACATTAATCAGAAACTTAAGCTGAATTTTCATTCTTCTGAAACTGAAACATCTAAAATTTTAGATTTTTTTTTTTTTGTTGCTGTTCCTCAGTGGAACACCAGCTTATGTGTGGGCATGTGTGAAGTGGCTTCTGTTCTAACTCTGTGACATCTTGGTAGTTTTGGAAATTACCAGAAAAATCAAAAGGGGATCTTGGAACGAAAAATCCTGTATTTCTGAGTGCTGAAATGAAGAAGGGGAGAAGACAGCATCAGAAAGGTTAGAGTGGAAAAGCAGTACTTCAGGAACATGTGTTGGATAAATGAGGCATAATTAAAATGGGACTGTAGTTGCACAGTTTTGAGGGGAACACTAAGACTTACGTGTGTCGTACTAGAAAAGGGAAAGAGGAACTGAATTTTTTTCCAGTCTTACGCTCAAATGCTGTCACTTGGATTGTAGCTTCCTTACTGAGGTAGAGATAAAGGTTGCAAAGATGGTAGCGCAAGCTTAAAAGAGTATGCTTAGATAGCAGAGCATTGGGGGAGGAAAGATGGCTTTAAAGCATTGTGTATTAATGCTTAAAGTCTAAACTGGTAAGTGATGTCATAGTGGATAAAGCGAGTGAATTTAACTCACAAACTGGTGAGATGCAGTCCTCTTCACATCTTTTCTGTGTGAAAAATCTGTTAATTAAGCCACTAAGATAACTGGATATTGATTCTTATTGAAGAGCATGGGGATTTTGTGTTGATATGCGGATCTTTTAGCTAACGAAGTGTGTGTTATTTATGGTTTGCTTCTCCCTCCTATATCACCTGGCTATGGAAGGAGTGCAAATGGGTGCCCTGTGGTGAAGACTGAGCTGCTTTTCTAGCTGATGCAGCCATGGCCAGTATCTGAAATGTTACCTTCTTCTGCGCTTTGATTGTTGGGTAGTCTACAAAAAGAACAGACATCATATAGAAACATGTTTGGTTTATTTTGGAGTACAGATTCATGTCCATTTTCCCCAAAATACCTCAAGTAAGCTTTACTCAGCCTATTTATGTATGTAGGTTTTGTTCATCATTGAACTTTCTAGCCTGAGGTGTTAAGTTTAATTCCAGACAAAGTCAGGGAAACACTTCAATCCTTTTAAGAGCTCCACATGAAAATGGCATGTATTCATTGTAAGTTGGTGATACGTGTCCTGTAGAATTGTTGCCCTTGTGTTGCGACCCTCTTGGGTCTAGTTTTATTGTCTTTTGTGGTTTGTGTAGCATCAAACGTACAGGCAGGACTTGCTCTAAAGCATGTATAGGCTGCATAATCTTTCAAAATGGCCATTTTTAATTTCTTGGCTTGTAGAGGGAAGGACGGGCTCCAGCTGTGGGGCAGAGCAGAGATTAAATACTTACCGTAGTTGGCTGCAAGTACCTGAAGCGCAGGCAGCGTTTCGGAGCGGTGCCTCTGCTGGTGCGAGAGGCCAAGCACGCTGGGAGAGACAGAACTACTTTCTTTATCTCCCACGGGAAAGTAGTTGATTGAAAGGTGAGTCGGAAGCAAGTGAGCACTGGAAAATCCCCTCTGCATTCTGGCTCACCATCTCACAGATGTTTGAGGTGGGCAGGGTTTAGATTTATAAACTCTCTGGGAAGTTGAGAAAGCTGACAAAGATAGTGCTGCCCACCAACGCTGGGGAAACAGGAAGTAGCAAAGGAAACAAGTCATTGCTCAGGCGTCCCGCTTGGCCACGGTGCAGCGCAGATGCACGAGCACTTGGGGCAGGGTTTCTTTCCCTTTTGTGTGTAGAGCGCACAGCAGCTATCACAGCCACTTCCAACTTTAGAAGACAAAAAGCAGGAGAGAAGTGCAGGGATGTTCCTGCCATGCCTGAGAGGGGTCCTAAGTTATTAATGGCTTTGGCATCACAGAGGAAACAATCATTTGGTGAAGCTGTCAGCAGGAAAACTATGTGTCGTTCAGGAACGGTCACCAGGTTAGTGCATATTTGTGGCTTCTGTTGCTGTCATATTTTCTCTTTTAGGTAGAGAGCAGACTAAAAGTATGAGTAGAATATGGTGTCTGGGGTAAAATACTTTTAACTCATGCAGAAAATTCAAGGGTAAAGAATTGAAGGGGGAAGAGATGAAGTGTGTGTTGGTTGAAAATCTTTGCCAGAAAAGAAAAGCAAGTTGAAGCAAGTTAAACAGAGTAAACTTACAACAGTGTATCTTGGTCAGGCTTCATTCTCGGTTCCCTTTGTCCTGTAAGATTTATTTGACTTCACAGTGTTTGTACTGTGCTATTAGTCCTTCGGAGAGACTATTGTGAAAGAGGCTGTTACAAGTATTAAGAAATGGAATGTGTAACCAAAAAAGTAGGAGAGATATGGAAGAGTATTTCAGAACTACTTGGAGAATGGTTAATAAATGGTAAAGAGACCTGAAAATTTTGCAGAAAGCAGTTTTAAAAACAGATGGTAAATGTTGAGGTGGTTGAATTAGAGAACTAGGGTTTTTTCAGAGTTGCTGAGAGCACATCAGGAAAGCTTTTATTTTACAGTTTTGCTATATATAAGGCTGCCTCATTTTTTGGTTAAGCCTTTTGTAGAGACTGAAACTTCAGCACCTCTCTGCATTCATTTCTGTAAGTTATATATTATATATGTAATGTTATATATGAGTTATATATTCAGAAGGAAACCGGTATCTTGCTTTGCTAGGTTTTACTTTTGAAATAGAATTTAAAAACCAGAGGTTATGAGATATTATGGAGTTAAAAAAGTTCTTGGACATAATTGGCTTAGAGATACTTGTTACAAATTCAGATCAAGTTTAATTTTTGTACTGCAGCTTTGGAGGCTGTTTTTTATTTGTTTTTAGCGTGACCAAACTGGGCTCCAGCACAGACCATAAATGTTACTATAACAAGTGAGAACTTCTAATACAACTTTTGGCAGCTGTAGTCTCCGAGATGAGGGTAATGTGTTATTACGCCTATATACTGTAAGATGCGGAGATGATCACATCAGCCATATGTTCTGCTGAAGTTAAGCAAGAACTGAGGACTCATGGATCTTCCAGGATGCAGTCCTTGGTTGAATTGGCTTGTACTTGCTTTAACTGGGCTGAACGCCAATAGCTCTTAGGGCCAAAAGGGGTAAGTGTTCTTCTGTAATGTCATCCAGATTTTTAATGTGGCAGAATTTTATTTTTACTTGTAGACAGACTTTTAGCCTGAGAAGTTATGCACTAGCCTCCCATCTAGCTATTCTATATACGATAACTGAGGGGAGAGGTTAAAATTACTTCACAGCTGTATACATTTGCATACTACCACAATAACAGAAGTCTAGTCTCCATTGAGAGTTTGAGCTTGGTGACAGTGTTGTTGTGATTCAGAAGAAACTTCTGCATCAGACTGGCAATTTCTAGGTTACACAACAAAGTGCGTAATTTCACGTTTTTTTTCACACTGTTGTGACTTTCATGGTGTTTTTAAAATAGAAAACAGCTCATTGTAATAGTGTTTGAGAAAAGTATACTCATGGTAGACTTGGGCAGACTTAATGGATACATTAACAGTACACTGCAAATTTTTAGTCTGGCAAAGCAGTTTGTATATATGAAGTAATTACAGTAGTAGTTGTATAAGCTCTGTATCACACTCGAGTGTGCTAACTGCACTGCACTGTCTTTCCAAAAGCACTGTTGGATGATGAAGCAAATCCTATAAATTGCTGTTCCACCATTTCTCCTGCTGCACCCTAAGGCCTGTCATCTCCCTGACAGGCATAGAGCTGTCATGGGGATCAACCACGCAAAGCAAGGCCCTTTGCTGCCTGCTGCCATCCCCTTCTGGTTCAGAGCGTTCAATTCGGTGCTGTTTCAGTAGGGGAGATGGGTTTGGGGGCTTAATGGAAAACTTAATTTATAAATATGCATCTAGGCCCTTGATAAGTGGAAAGAATAATCAAGCGCATAGCTATTACTAGCAGCTTGCACACAACAGTGGATGAGTAATGTTACCGTCTGTCTGTAACAGAGGACCAGCATCAGAGAGCATGGCTTGGTTCTGATTGCACTTGGTGGGCCCTTTCTCCATGGAAGAGACTCGGCTTATACACCTGGGGTGAAAATGTGTGGTGGGATCTTTGGATTGTAGTGCAGGAATGTCACTGCATAAGAAACAGCTTGGAAATATCTTTCTGTTTTTAATGGTCATGGAGCTAAAAGGCTCTACAGGGACATCAGTGCTAGCTATTGTTTATACCTGGTAATGCAATGTCAATCTGTTCTTCACGGAATGTACTAAAAATATTAGAAGAGGAATATCAAGAGTGGAAGGCACAATTTCTGTGAGCTAAGGCAACCATATTGTAGATGCTAAGACAAGAAGAATCTTTAAGAGCACTTCTTTTTCCTTCCTTCCACCCCTACGATAAAGATCCTGCAGTTGTATTGTTTTGATGCCTTTCTTCCAGCAGCTCGATGCAAAATAGCATCTCATGTCGTCCCAGAGTTGTTTTGTACTGTCAAGAAAAGAAGAAAAATCTGCTTGCAACTAGATTCAAAGTACTTAAATGGATTTGAGAAGCCCAACTCAAGTGTTTCAGTTCAGAGTACCAAGTCCTCCCTATGTATCTGCAAATGAAAGTGCTTGAGAAGCCTACAGATGTGATGGGGAGTGCTATAAGCCACAACAAGACCCAGAAAATAGGCCTGGTATATTAGGTGGGCTCTTTGGCTCATATGCTGTGTACATTCTTGCATGGAATTCAGCTACATTTCCTTTCATTCATTTAACTGGGATGGGGAAGTTCTGAGGTTTGGTTTCTATTCTCAGGACTGTTCTATAGTGAGTAGTCAAAAGTAAAAAATGATCATGAATAGAGGAAGCAGAACCCGATACTCTGCTGCCCTTTTCCTGTAAGCATCATACTGCAGAACTGGATTCCCCCCAACCGCCAGCCCTGCACTTATTCCTCTGCTTCCATGATTTTTTTTTTTTTTTTTTCTCTATCTGCCTGATATTCCGGCTTTTCAGGTGGAGAAGATGCCCCATCCAGGCATGTTTTAGTGAGTAGTTGAACTAGTCTATTCCTGTACAGAAGGCCAACATGATCTTGTTAAATATTTGTGTTCTCTGTATTTACCTGGGGTGGGATACACTTGTCCCCCAGTGTTTGTCCTTGGCTTCCCAGAAATCCTGGCTTACTGCTTGTTTTGGATAACCTCTCTGAGACATTTAACTCTGCCTCTTCTGATATGTTTTCCACCAAAGTACATAACACTGGAACAGTTTCACACCGAAGGCGAGGTCCTTAAGTGCTTTCTTGTTCTGTGCTTTGTAGTAAAAGCACACGGGATTTGAAGGGCTGTGATGAACTTGAACCTGTTGGATGGCATTGAGACTAATGTTAGAGTTAGCTCAAGAAAACTGACATCAGAATATATTTGTCTGAATAAAAAGGTTCCCTTTTTACTTAATCTTTTTTCTGAGTTTAACTAGAAACAGACCGAAATAATCATAAATTAATTCCTAATGTTTGAATGTTGATTTGCCAGTTTTTAAAAATAAAATTCTAGCCCAGGACTTGACTTTGCATTCCTCTATTTGACTTTCCTGCAAGATGTGGAGAAATAATTAGAAAGATTTTTGGGGGGGAGAGGGGGGAAGGTGGAGTGGTGTTAACTTTTGTTACCATTTAAAAAAAATTCTTAAAAGCTTGAAGTATATGTATGTAGCCTCCTCTTGTACCCATTAACACATTGCTGTTGCTAGAGATTTCACTTGGGGGGGAGGAGGAGGAGGAGGGGGAAGGAACAACTCAGCTTGGAAAGATCTCAATCATACAATAAGAACAGGGAGGAAATAGCAGAAGGAAGGATATAGCTGAGTACAACAGAAGTAACTCGCCTTTGGGTGAGCAGGAAGGTCCTGGAGGAAAACTGGGAAGCCATGGTGCCTTGCAGCATCTACTGTGAGAACCTTTGTAGGGCCTTGGGTCCTATCTTCTCAGCCTGTGCTGTTTGTTACACTTAGCACTAAGACCTAGTTTTTGTGATTAAGTTTTCTAGGCTGCCTAGAGAATTTAACTGAGTTTAAACTATCCTGGTAGAAATTGCACAGTAGGATTGTTAGCATAGGTCTGTTGCCAGCTGAGGAACGAGAGGTCTCATAGTGATACATCAGACAGAAAAAAACTACTACTTAAGAAACTAAATTTTTTGGTAGCCTGTTTAAGATGAGAGCAGGAAGAGTGGTAGCTGTAAAGGTGCTTGGTGGAGCATGGCATTAGTAACTCATCTGTAAACTGAATGGAAGCCTGCAGCCTTCTGAGATGAACTTTATTTGCACAGGGTGCTGTCACTTGTGACATCCGGTATGAGATTATATACTAACGCTTTCATTCAGCATAAAACGTGGAAATACAAGGAGTGAGTAGTATTGGATACAGCAGCTACTAAAATAGAACTGTTGATTTCCCTTGTGCAGAAAATTGCACTGTGTACACACGTGTGGCATAGAACTCTGGAGAAAAAACTGATTTTCTTTCTAGTCACCTGCCTGACCAAGTCTCATGGTGTTACCTTGGGCATTTAAAAAATAGAAATAAATAACATTTACTATGCACCCTTCCACTGTTTTGACAACTGTCAATCACTTTTGAGAGCTGTATAAAAATAAATCGGGACTTTTTGCACCATGTTTTTATACTTTACAAACTTCCTGGAATCTATGAACAGCCGTCTGTGCTACGTACTTGACTGCTGAACCATGTTAGTTGTTTGGAAAACCTAGTCAAGAAACAAGCTTTGTTTCTCAATACTCATTTCTTAAAATAAAATCTAAGTTTTAAACTCTTTTTAATTATTCTAAATTGCAGAACGATGGCCTCACAGGAGCAGGTCTGGCCAGTCCCAATGAAGGCAATTGGAGCACAAAACCTTTTGACAATGCCTGGAGGAGTGACCAAATCAGGGTATCTTCATAAAAAAGGAGGCACCCAGCTGCAGATCTTGAAGTGTAAGTTGAATGAGATATTAACTAAATTAAATGTTTTAAATGCTTGTCTTTGGGGCCACTAACACATTTCATGTTAGCAGGCTATTTAGCGAAGCTGTTCTTTTACTGGAACATTTTTATGAGAGACCCATATTGAGAGAATTTCCTTTGTTTTGGAACTGTAAATCTTAGATGATAAATGTTGTGGTGGTTGATTTTATTTTGCTTGGTTAAATCTCTTGTCAAGTCCTTCACAAGTAAGATTTTAAAGACAGAAACAGATTCCCGTCATCTGTATCAATTTCAAATATTCTTTTCTGAAAGAAATTAGCACTGAGCTTTTTTTCCAGTTGGTTATTTTGTACTGGAAAAAATATCCCCATCTCCTACCGCTGTTGTGAAATGGAAATTTTCTCACTGCCAACATTAAGCTGTACTTGAAAACAGTAATTGCTTTTGCAATTGGAATCTATTTACATAGAGAAAACTTAAGACTTTGGGTTTATTTATATGCGGTTCATTTGCTATTCCTGTTTATAACTAAACTATACTTACATAGTTAAGGACAAAGGTTACTGCTTTTGATAAGGAGTATTGGCCCCTTTTCAAAAAAGAAAATAACACATACTTTTATCAGCAGCTTTATGTACTTGAGGTGTAAGAAGAAAAAGAGATACCCTCGTGGTTTTGGGGTAGACATAAATATGTATTTGTCGCTTGCAGCTGCCTTCCCCTCATTTGGTTTTAGGTCGCATTCTTACATTAGCTTATTCCTCTAGTAAAGGAGTGCAGGTGGAGGTCAGACCTGCAGTCTCTCAGGCTTCTTTTGAAGTTTCCAGGTCAGCTGCCTCTTGAATGAGGGAAGCAAATAACTGCCCTTAGTCCTGAAACTCTGTGAATGGACAGTTTTGCCGTGTGACAGATCATCAACAAGCTGTCGCTTCACTGGCTTGTGCTCTTTTAAAACGATTGCTTAAATTACTAAAATCTTAAACAATAATTCTACCCAAGTTAAGAGGTTCTAGTTCACGTCCTGCCTTTGGATTTATATTTTGCTCATTTCTTTATCTTTTCAGGGCCATTGAGATTTGTGATTATCCACGAGGGATGTATTTACTATTTTAAGAGCAGCACATCTGCATCTCCACAGGGTGCGTTTTCTTTGAATGGTTACAACAGGTGAGTACAAAAGAACTTGTTTAACACCCAGGCTCCTTTTACTTGTTGCAGGGGGGTATGGTTTTCATTTCCCACAGAGCTAAATGCAGCTACATCTGTTGTTCAGGTTAAGCACTGATCTCAGATCCCAAGAGATGTTTTCCTTTCAGATTGTATATATGATGTTTCCTGTGCTTTGCCTTCATCTTTTGTAATTTAACCAGTAAAGCTGTTACAACTGTAATGGGCTTACACTTGTTACTGACTTAATGCACACTTGGCACACACAGGTAGATTTGGACTTTTTCGGACAAATGATCCTTGTTCTCTAGCGATTTCAGTGATTCTTACAAAAATAGAAAGGAATCAGAAAGGAATATTTATGGAATTGCTGATTCAGTAATGACTGTAAAAATGTAAATCAAGTTTCTCTATGGCTTATGCTGAATACATCTTAGAAATGTTACTTTTAGATTACCCCTTGTCTTAGGATTTTAGTCTCATTTATTCCAAGGCTTTACAGCGAGCATTTACAACCAAATTTTTATGTGTATGAGGAATTCCCTCATCTGAGACTCCTCTGGGGGGAAAAAATAAAAAGAAACAAACATATCTAATGCAGACTGTGAAAGAGGTAGAGTTATGCTTGTTCAGAAATAATAAAAAAAGTGCGAGAAAGTGTTTATAAGGGAAAAGTGGAAAAGTTAACTTTTAATACTAGTTCTCCTTTATTCTTGTGGAAAACATGTGTTTTGATTTTTCCTCTACCTGTCTGAAATAAGGATCACAGGGACCCTAAATACTTCTTAATATGGTATGAAGCTTGTGAATTAATGCAGTTCAGTAAAGCTATTGAATAGGTCAAAACATACATTTATAAGCCTGCCCAGTAGTTTAACTAGTGCTCGTTCTCCTGTCAGCGCTCCTGCGTTGTCCTTCCTACTACTTCAATGGTGAAGTACCACAAATGCACATGTGGGGATTTTTGTGGTGTTTTCCTGGGCTTGGGGTTATTTTCCATAAGGCAACAGTGACTGGTAAAACTGCCTTCTATCAGAGCTTTATGACTTGCACAGTGGAATTATCTTCATAGATGAAGGTTTTTATGGATTGGCGGTTCTGTGTCTCAGGGTTATGCGGGCAGCGGAGGAGACGACATCAAGCAATGTGTTTCCTTTCAAGTTGGTTCACATTAGCAAGAAGCACAGGACGTGGTTTTTTTCAGCCTCTTCTGAAGATGAAAGAAAGGTAATTTACTTCTTCTTTTGCAGTCTTAATTTTCCTTGAAGCAGAAAGTGAATCCTGGGCTTCCCTAAAATCTAAAGGAACTGGGCATGCAGCTGTCACTGAAGTTTGTATACCTAGCTCTTTGGGCTCCTTGGAAAATGATGTCTGAAATTTTAACTATTAAGTTAGTGTTAGTTGAGCTTGTAATTTAGGCAATGGCTATAAGTGACATAGAAGATAGCTAGGTTTTACCCATATTCTTTGTTTTATGTTTAGCCATGGAACAAATATTTGTATGTTAAACCTTTGATAAAGTGTGAAGACTGTTCAGTGAAACCTCTCAGCCATAAACATGCTGAGAACAAATACCTGGCTTTAGAAACAACAGCTTGAAATTGGCAGACTGAAAGGTTAATATTTTAGTGCGTTCTTACAGAATTTCAGATAGTCAAAACATTTGACTCATAAGTCCTCTCAATATAAAGTCATGGATAAATAATGAATGTATTTATTTATAAATAAAAACCATTTCAGTGTAGGTTCCTTGCACGGTTCCTCTGTTCCTACCAAGGACAGATACTGCGTATCTTTTTTTAGTGACTTAAAGATGGATGTGTTCAATGTTGTATTTTTATTCTTATTTAGAATTGGATGCTGTCCTTGAGGCGGGAAATTGATCACTACCATGAAAAGAAAGAAACAATAACAGAATTCAGGTATAAACCCATAATCTTTATTTGGTTTTTATGCCTTTTGTACTAGCTCTTGACAGTGGTGTTCTAGGCTCTTTGCACCTACAAGTAATTTACTGTTAAATAAAAAATGGTGCAGTAAGGCCCAAGAATGAAAGGCCTTCCTAATAGCTTAACGAATAGCAAGACAAAAATATTTTCACTAAGAGAACTTTGTTTTACATTAAGATGGCATTTAAAAACTTTAAAAAGACAGAAACAATGTATCTGGCTGTTTAATTGGAAAATAGGAGTAGATTGCTCCTGTTTTTCCAGCAGAAAAGCATGGGGCTTTGAGCAACCTGGTCTAGTGGAAGGTGTCCCTGCCCGTGGCAGGGGGGTTGGAACTAGATGATCTTTAAGGTCCCTTCCGACCCAAACCAGTCTATGATTGCGTGTTTAGTGTCCCAAGACCCACAGCACAGTGATGCAGAAGGTACTCTGGCTTTTCTTTTGCAGTGACTCTGGCTCTGATGCAGACAGCTTCTATGGCTCAGTAGAACGTCCCATTGATATCAAGTATTCACATCATTCAGCAGATAATGAAGGTGAGAAATTTAGACACTGATAATTAAGATTTTATTTATTTGCTTATTTATTTCTTCTGGATTTTGCAGGGATTATTCCCATAGTTTAAGCAAACTGATCCAGTTTGCATCTATAATTTTTTTTAACAAGGTTTTTTAACATTACAACTGCTGTAATTTTAAACCAGAAACAGATGTTTTGTGCTATGAACCATGAGGAAAAATAAATGGTAACTAAAAAAAATTCAGATCTTTCAAGGAGGCATCTGACACCTTAATAAAACTATTTAAAATTTTTAAGACTGCATGTTGGAGAGTTTATAGACCTAGCAAAAAGGTAAAACTTTTGAGTATGTCCACAGGTCATAGTGCAGAAATATAAAGTGGTCTCTATTATGATAAATGAATATTATTGATGGTAATTGAGTACAGTTTGGGCTGAGTGTGTTACTTGTTTGATTAGCAGTGAGGACATTACAGAAGGGCTGTCCGATGGGCATTCACAGCATGTTTCAGCAAGTAGCTTCCTAGTGAAGAAATGCGCTAGTAAAACCTACGCTGAGAAGCCTCGCCTCAAGGTTCGACATAGGTCCTTTACTAGGCCTTCTCCCATCTGCCCTTTCAGCTTTTGAAGGGCAGGGTTGATTGGAGCAAGTACACTCATTTCCTGAAAGGAAATTCTGGACTGTTTTTCCTGAGTAGGACAAAAAGGCAAGAGTGAGTCTTTTTAGGAAATCCGGTTCAATTGCTGTAAAACAGAGGAAAACAGACTCAGCAGCATTTCACATAGGATTGTAGTGTAGTGCTTCTGTGTTTACGGGAGGGGAGGGTTGTGTGCAATACGATTTATCTTAAAAGGCCTAGCAGGAGTTTAAATTAGGAAAATTAGAAGGGCTAATTATAAATTAGAAGTGATTTTTATCAGATAGTCTTACCTTTTCTTCTTTCCTTTTTTTTTTTAAGTGCATTTTACTGCATATTGTCCTTGAGGCTCTTGTCCTAGTCAATGATGAGAAATTACTGCCTGGAAGTAGCATGTTTTTAATATCTTGATTATCCTGACTTAGAATTAAGGGCAAAATTAAAACCATTTAATCCATTTGTTGCAGTGCAGTTTTTTGTTGTTGTTGCCAGAGCAAGGCAGAAGAATTAATTGTTTTGTAGATCACTAGGCTTGTTTAGGCTTCTGTATTGCAAAATTGTAGATGTTTCTGTGTTTGGGGTAGCTTTTGGGAATTTTTTTTTTTTTCCAGTGGGTTGTGCCAGCGCATCCATGTAGTTGTGTTTCTGCAACTGATTTGAATTTTCTCAGAAAGGCTATAATAAGCGTCACCAGTGTGGTAAACGGACCCATTATTTTGAAATGTCTTTTTAAGTCAGCTAAAAAGAACTACGACTCCCATACGCTCGCGTGCCCGGACCGCAACAACCAGAAAGTAATTTTTAACTTGAAAGATGGAAAAAAAAATCATGTGCACTGTAGTTAATCTCCCACTGTTGTGAGGGCTTCCTTAACTGATACCAAAATTTAAGGAAACACGTATTCTAAATAGCAGAGAGATGGACCAAATTTTTTTTTTTTTTACACCTCTTAAAAAAAAAAAAAAAAAATGGAAAAATACTTGTTTATTTAAAAGCAGTAAGTACTGAATACACTTTCTTGGTTCCAGGAGTACTTATCCGTGTCTAACACCTTGATTTTTGTCTGCAGATTACGACCAAGAGGAAGAGGATGAGTCTTACTTGCAGCCAGATACTTCTGACATAGTGAAAGATGGTACGTGATTTCTTTTGTTCCCTTCACAGAAGGCCTCTGATGAAGGCAACGTTTGTGTAGAATGTCAGATTATTACTTTGGCTTGGTCATATTTAAAGGTGTAAAATAAATGAAGTAATGCACAGGTATCTAATCTTGAGAGGTATTTAGGGTCAAAAGTTCCTGGCAACAGCAGTAATAATTTACAGCAAGAATTACATGATTTTAAGGGCATATTTTCTTGCAGGCCGCCTGCCCCTCCTGCCTATATCTGGTCATCAGTCTGGAGAAGGGCTAATGTTTTTAATGTAGTCTCTTTTTCTTTATTTGTAGCAAAGGAAGAACTCCTTGCTAAGTCATTGTAATGACTGAATAAAAATTGGAGGCGTTCACTACACATGACATTCAGAGTTGTGCTGAAAGTTAACTGCTTACCCAGCATTTTGGGTACTATCAGACCAGATGCGAATGAAATATTTTAAGTCACATAAAAGATAAATTTGAAAAGGCTCACTTCTTGACATATTTCCTCTCAGTGTCATGGTTTTTGGATGTTTTCTTTCTGTAGATATGGTTCTGCCCCCAGCCTACCCACCTCCACCAGTTCCTCATGTCAGAAAAGCCTACTCAGAATCAAGGGCACATTCTTTTGCTGGAAAATCTACTGTGCCAGTACCGCCACCGCCTCCCAAAAGAAGCTTACCCGATATCAAACTAGAGGATCTCTTAAACACAAGAGAACCCCAGTTACAGTGCCGAGCTGAACCGAATCCAAAGACTCAATCCTCAAGCTGGAGACGAAGTGAACAGCTGCCCCCTGTACCCCCTCTACCTCTTTTCAAAAAGCCTGCGTGTGGCAAAGAATTTTGCTCGTTGCCTCCAGAGCCTCTGGCTGTAGCTCAAGTTCTTGCTACTCCAGAAGGATGCGAGAAGCTAAAAACATTAAACCTTTCATCACGAACTCCTCCTCCACTACCAAGCAGTAAACCCAAGCTGTCACAGTTAACTGAAAAAACAGTAGAGCCCAGAGTGCCAAGAGAGCCTGGTAAACCCGAACTCTTTGTGCCACCAGTGCTCCCAAAGCCACCTGTGCCAAGCCACCAGCCGCCCGCAATCAAGCCTAGACCAGAGAAATCTTCATGTCCCCAGTTACAGTAAGTATGAAAATACAATGCGCTATTAAATTTTTGTATTGTGTATTAGTTAACTCATTGGCAGACATATTTCTCACATTCACATGGGTGTCTGTTTCTCTTCCCTGCACCATCCCTCTCTTCCTCACAGTGTTGAGCTTTTTTTACCTCTGCATTTGTTGTTTGAAAATTTTACAATGAGTTTAGCTTCTGAAATAGTTCAGAAAGAAATAGCAGATAAACCAAGCTTTAAAAAAAATTATGACAAAATTTTGTAGTTCATTTGTTTTCAGATGTGATTTAAAGACTTAATAGCCTTTGATCTCAGTGAGTAAGAAGCCTTTATGTCAGAACCTCAATGAACTTCAAAAACAATTTTAGGCTTTGGTGGAGATAGGAAATGTGTTTCACTTTATATTAAGATCAGCTTTAGTGAGGGACGTGGAACTAGTTATGGTGGTGAGTCAGATGAAAATATTTTTGTCCATGGGACTGTTCTGCAGCTCTGACAAACAAGTAATAAACTCTTTAAACACAGTACAAGGAAGACCCTGATGTACTGGAGTGAGTTCAGTGGGAGGCCACCAAGACGTTTGGGCTGTGGCATGTGATGTGTGAGAAAAGGCTGAGCAAAGAGAATTAATTCACCCTTTAGGAAGGCTAATGGGAGATCGCTGTTGTCTACAACTAGTTAATGGGTGGGTATGGAGAAGACAGAGCAAGACCTCAGAGGTCTGCAGTGATAGGATAAGTAGCAAGAGACAGAAGTCACACCTTGGGAAATTACAGCTAGATAGTAGGAAAAGCTTTTCACCATGCAGGTGGTGAAACACCAGAACAGGTTGCTGCAGAGAGGCTGTGGAATCTCCATTGTTGGAGGTACTGAAAACTTGGGTGGACACTGGTTCCTCAGCTACCTGATCTAGTTGGACCTGCTTTGTGCAGGAACTTGGACTAAATGATCTCAAGAGGTCTCTTCCAACTGAAGTTAATCTGTGATTAGGGGGTTAAACTAACTTGTTCTTCAGGTCTACTTTTATTAGCCTTTCAGTGTTTTGTGTATATTTGCTTAGTTTTCCTGAGGAGATGTCCTTCAGTTTTTGTTCTGTTTCTGCCAGGAGATCACCACCAGATGGACAGAGCTTTAGAAGCTTCTCATTTGAAAAACCATCACTACCCTCCAAGCCAAACCAACCTGATGATGATTCTGATGATGACTATGAAAAAGTAAGATCAAGCAGATAATCTATTCTCAAAGAGGTTTTTTTTTGGTTTTTTTTTTTTTAGCCTTCTGCTAAAGGCTTTTTTAGCCTTGATAAATTCTGGATGTTAATATTGGATGTAAAGTAGGAAGAAGCATAAAGTAAAAATTAAATCACAATTAATAATTTCAGATTCTGCTGGCTGTAGCTTATTTGCACAACAAATTGCTAGCATTTTGAGTTGTCATTGATTTATTTCCTTCCTATTTTTTACAGGTTGGACTGCCTGCTTCGGTATTTCTCAATACCTCTGAATCTTTTGAAGTTGAAAGGTATAATGTGACTTTAAAATAGTTCCTTAGAAGTCATACAAAAACCTGCACTGAACAGTAGCCCAAAGATCATTTTGATAGGTACCATTTGTGCTTAAAAATGTAATAGAAGTATTTAAATTCCTTCAATATAGAGATCGCTTTTTAGGGGACTTAGATCAGTGTTCACGTATCAATTGAAAATGTATACTTCCTGCCAAGTGATTTTGCTCCATCTGGAGAGCGTTGTTCTGTCAGGATGCTAGATGGGACAGGAAGCCAGAGCTTCTGTGCTGTGTTGCTGGTTCAGATGCTAGAACAGTTAAATTCTTTCTTTACTATGAATTATTACAGCTGAGGTGGAGATTTGTAGTAAGAATCTTAAGAATCTAGGCATTTTCCTTATCTGAGTTAGAAAATGCTAACATATGTAATTGCTGTATTATTTTTAGGACATTTAAAGCTAGTAGCCCCCGGGGACAACCACAAAATGGATTATACTGTATTCGGAACTCATCTACTAAGCCTGGAAAGGTAACTTGCAATTGCTGATTCTACCCCCCAAAAAACCTTTT
>JAVSBS010019703.1:0-10512 GCA_033124195.1 Coracias cyanogaster | reverse complement strand
GAAAGGTAACTTGCAATTGCTGAATCTACCCCCCAAAAAACCTTTTTTATTTAGAAGTACTGTATCTTTTATATGATCAAGTACTTAACAATATAGATGTGCTCTTTCCTTAGAGCAAGAAAACCTGAGACAATCACTATGATAACTTCAGCGATTTATATGGGTTTTTAGACTGGACTGTAACTCATTCCTTAATAATACATTGCCTTACAAGAGCTTATTTGCATAGACTGAGCATGTTGTATTTTTCTTCCTCAAGGTATTGGTTGTATGGGATGAATCTGCAGAAAAAGTGAGGAACTACAGAATCTTTGAAAAGGTTAGTAGCTGCACTGTGTGCACATGTGTACACATGCGCAAATATATGTCTGAATTTCACGTATGTAAAGCATGCATGTGTATAGGTATATATCAGAACTAACAAGTTAAAGTCTAAACTTCTTATAAAAGTAAAAATTACCTGATTTACAAATACCTGGTCTAGGATGAGACTTTGATCTGAGCTTTCTAGTTGCTGTAATGTGCAAAAGGCAAACTAGCTGTAAATGTTTACATCTAAAATTCAGCTCCAGTCAAATCCTAAAGGAAGTAATATTAAATTCCTGAGTTTAATTTTGGATGATGTTTGTGAGTAGTTTGCAAAGCAGTAGCTTGTTTGAAAGAACTTCTTTGTTCTGGTGATGAAATTTTGGGTTGGTGTTTTTTTTTTTTTTTTTTAAACATTGAGTTGGAACAATTACTGTCAATGATTACTTATCTTTTTGTTCTTCGACAGGACTGCAAGTTTTACCTGGATTCAGACATCATGTTTTTGAACATGGGAAGCTTGGTCGAATACTACAGCACTCATGTCTTACCCAGCCATGAGAGCCTGATTCTTCAGTGTCCTTACGGCTACTCTAAACCAAGGTGACATGACTGGCGTGATTCAGTGGTGCTTAGGACAAATGGGCTCCCTGCTGCCCTTGGATTACCTGTGGGCTCTGCCACTGTTGGAATCTCACTGTTTGCACACAGAGGCTGTTTCAAGCATAAAATGCTCATGTGAATTGTATATAAACTCCATGTAATGAACTCTTGGTAAGACCTTACAATCCAGATCAGTGGATTTTATGGTCTTTTCTTTTAAAAAGATCTGAACTGATTATGCTGTGAAAGCTGTCCATGATACCTACACCTTCTATAAAACTGCTGCTATTACTCATCTCCTTGGAACGTGGAAGATGGACGTTAACCAAGACGTGGTCTGAATACAACCAATACAGAAAAGGGAAACTTCTGAAAGTATATCAGAATTCACTTGTGACAGGGAATACTAATACTCTGACTTGAAGGTATTACTCCTCAAGTCAGTACTGGTGCTCACCTGAGAAGTTTGTTTTGTTTGGTTTTTTTTACGTATGTAGTTGACCTGTAAATAACAAAGAATTCTATGCAAATAATTTAGTTTGCTATAGGTAAAGGTGATCATGAAACCATGATCACATCATGAAATGCGGCTTCTTTTTAAGCCCCCTCATACATAAATGTAACTTCCGATCACAGTGTCTGCAGCAATCAATACAGGGTATTACCAGCTGATATAGTTATGGCATCTGACGTATTACTTAACGACGTGCACATCAGCTAGGTGTGGAACAATATTGATTTAGGCTTTCACAGGAGCTCGTTCCTTAGTTCTGAACTGGAAGAGTTGATAGCACAAGTATTCTTCATGGGTCTGAGAGAAGAAAAAGGACTAGTAAAGATTAAGGGGGAAAGGAGGGTGTCTTTTGAATACCCTGAATTCTGACTAGCAGTTTTCCCTCACATTGCCATAGTCAAAGGTTCTTTAAAACAAAACACAAAAAATCCTCCTGAAACCATGAGTGTGATGCTACTATCACTCCATAAATCTTTGTGGTCAGTCTCTTAGGATCAGGTTGTCCGCCCACTGCATTCTGTTCTGTTCCAGGGAAAACATGCTGCCCTTGTCTACTTTTTGTAGATCGTCAAGACTTTTTCCATTATTAAAATTACTACTCAATTTGTAGTCACGTGCAAGATAAAATCTGGTTTTAACATACTGTCACAACTGTCAGTGATAGGCAGCAGCAGGGTGCTTGAAATATTTGTTCCCTAATATTTTGGGGACAGGTATCTTAAAATAAAGGGCTTTATATTTATGCCAAAATTACCCTATTTCTACATTTTAATAAAGAGGAAAAATTTTTCTCTAATGACCTGTTAGGTAACTTTGTTGATTCAAAAGTACTGTTACAAAGGTCTTATATTCTAATAATGTTTACATGATTTTTAATAATAATTAACAGAAAATAATCCTGTTACTCCTGAAACAAAGTATCAAGTTTCTATCAGTCTGAATTTGTATCCATAAACTTCACTTTTTCTGTTACCTTTTCAAAGTTTATACATGCCAGTTTTAATCTTATTACGGTCAGATGGTCACCCCTTTAAAACCATAAACAAAACCACTACAGAATAAGAATTTGCTGTTTATGAAAACAAGAAGCCATTAATTAATCCCTAAGGGATTTTCCTTACTAAAGAGATAGAATATTAGGACCTTACATAGGAATTGAGGCAAAAACTCTGCCTCTATCTTCTGCAAGAGATACGGACACTCGTGTCATTCTTTTCAGCTCTGTTCCCCCTGTAACAGGTTTTATGCGCATAAAGAATATGCAGTCCTTAAATTTCAGATTCTGTGGAATATTGGATATTTTAAGTTAACCCAACAAAGCATATAAAAAATATTTTTTGGCACGTATCTATATGTGTATCAGATCAAGTTCTGGTTTCTTGCAGTATTTACACATACGGTTTTCAGAGTAAATTTTTCTCTGTCTGGGAATAATTGACTTCGTTGAGTCAGGACTGTTGTACAGTACCTTATCTTTGGGGCCCTATTCAGATATTTAATTATTTTTTTTCTTTTTGCAACCATATACTGTTAAGATTTTTAAACTGTAAAAATACCTACATAATCCATTACATGTAAAACAGTGTCTTTACCTGTGTAATACAAGATTTGCATATATGTAAATTGTTGTGTTCATTTCCTTTTTTATATAAATGTATATATTTCTGAAGTGGATAAACTTTCAATGCCAGTTCATTTAATTCTGT
Source organism: Coracias cyanogaster (assembly GCA_033124195.1). Lineage (NCBI taxonomy): Eukaryota > Metazoa > Chordata > Aves > Coraciiformes > Coraciidae > Coracias > Coracias cyanogaster. The sequence goes on along the minus strand of JAVSBS010019703.1, from coordinate 7,383 downwards.
GCAGTTGTCTTCAACTTCATGGGTGTGTGTTTTAATGCTTTTGTTTGTAGTTGTGTTAAATAGTACTTGATTCTTCTAACTTCACAGTTAGAAGAATGAGTTTTCAGCTCCCTAAAGAAGTAAATCTTTATGTAAGCAACACTATCAGAAATTTGGTGTTCTGGTCATCAGACAGCGTGGTTGGGGTGGAAATTACCTATTTTCCATTTACTTCAGAGTTTCCTGAGAGCAGGGTTGAGGGTTGAAGCATTCATTTTATCTATAAACACAGAATCATACAAAGAGCATTGCAGAGAAACAGGAATGTTTGAGCAGGAGAGCCATGTCTCCAAAAGTTTTCTTCAGGAGCTTGCTTGGGAAAAGAGGACCTTCCCCTTTCCCAGCACCTGATGGCCCCTCTGCTCAGAAACGTCTGTGTAACCTGGTAGGTTAGTACAGGTGCAGTAGGCTAACAAACTTGTAGGTTTACACCTCTGACATTTCCAGAGTTCAAGGTAGGAGGTATAGATAAGGATGTGCTAGGTAATCCCCTCATCCTTCCAGAAACAGGTAGAAGGGTTTCAAACACATCTGCAATGACTTACACTCTGTCTTTCAAGTTGTCCTGCTCCTACATACTAGTCTAGTCTGTTTTATGCAGAAATAGATGAAGTTAAATTTCTGTTGTCTGTATCCTCTGCCTCGTATTAACCTGGCTGTCTTCTTCACCACAAATCTTGTGGAAGTGTTACGAGAAGTGGCTGATGGAACTGGCGTTGTTTAGTCTGGAGAAAAGGAGGCTTTGGGGAGACCTCATTCTCTACAACTTACCTGAAAGGAAGTTGTAGAGAGGTGGGTGCCGGTCTGTTCTCCCAAATAACAAGTGATAGGACAAGCGGAAATGGTCTTAGGTTGTGCCAGGGGAGGTTTAGTTTGGATATTAGGAAACGTGTCTTCACTGAAAGGGTTGTCAAGCCCTGGAACAGGCTGCCCAGGGAAGTGGTGGAGTCACCATCCCTGGAGGTGTTTAAAAGTTTTGTACATATGGTGCTGAGGGATATGGTTTAGCAGTGGACTTGGTAGATTTAGGTTAATGGTTGGATTCGATGCTTTTTAAAGTGTTTTCCAACCTAAACCATTCTATAATTCTATGATTTTAAATCAGTCTCTTGCATACATGACCAACTGCAAGCTCCTTAGCTTTAAAACAGTTTGTGGAGAAGGATAAAGACAGTATTTGGTATGCAAAAAACCCCACAGTTTGTGAGTTTGGTTATAACCAAGCTATTGAGTCCAAATAATTGATAATAGTTCCGGAAATAGTCTTGTCTTTTCTATCTAAACTTCCAAGAAGTGTTGCAGGTGATACTGGCGGGGGGTGGGGATTGCTCTTCTAGGGGAAAAATTGGAGTGCTTTCGAAAAAAGTTTCAACGAGGGACTGTCAAACAAGAGGCAGCATATCCAGACAATTTTTCTATGACAATAAAGGCGCTTTGCGTCAGCAGTCAAGAATATTCATGGCCCCTTGTGCTTCATGCTTTGGAAAGTTTAAAAGGGCTGTACGATTTCAGAAGCTTTGACATGATAATGTTGAGTTTGGGGCCATCTGCTGGTCAGCCTGTTCTGCACGGGGTTCCAAGCAACAGGAGCGCAGCTGCTAAGCAGGTGTGCAGAAGTCATTTGGGTAGAAAGCAATCCTAAGCGGCTTTGGACAGAAGCTGGAGAGGAAAGCTTAACTCCAGGTGGAAAGGTGATGGGCCAGGTCTTTGAAACTTAAGGTGTCTTATGGCTCATCTTTCTCATATAAGTAGCAAAGTTATTTAGCAAAATTACTCGTATGAATGTCTTTCAACCTGGAAGACAATGAGATTAATTGAATTTTATATTGCCATGTTTACATTATTCTTAAAATATATTTTGAGGCAGAATTTACATAATGGACATCTGAGCACTACCTAAATTATCTATATAATGAGGCATTAAAAAGTTGTTCTGAACATTAAATACTTCACCTAGCAGCAAGCAAAGCACGTGATGTTGCAATAATTTCTCTCTTACTAAATAGTCAACCTCTTGAAGTCAAGGAGAATTTTTTTTCTAGCAATGGGAGTGTTTGAGATGACCATTATTACAACCTCTTAAACAGGAGAGCTCATAGTTCTGTAACTAAGTACCAAAATACCAACTAAGAAATGCTACCAAAGTTTTAGACTAGATAGCATTTGAGCTGTCTTTAAAAGTGGGTGAACTGATTAAGTTCAGTCATCTTAGGGTGCATAGTAAGTCTTACAGCATAACCAACCCCAAACCCAGGACTTTCATTCCCGTATCTTAGTTACAGGATGGCCATTACTGTCCCTCACCTGAACCGCCTTCCTTACAGCACCTAGTTACCAGGGCAGTGGGTAATCCAACCTCTCTGGTTCATGACATGGCCCTAACGGGCATGTAATCTTAAACATATCAAAGAATCATTTTAAACGTAATGTTACTCATGCATATCACTACAGGAGTTGGTCTGTGCAGGAATGACAGTAACGGTAACGTTTTGCAGGATTATCATAGAATGGTTTTGGTTGGAAGGGACCTCAAAGATGAGATCTCTGGGTATATAAAACCAGGGGAAAGCATCTAACCCTTGAGCTGCTGCTTTTTCTGCCTTTTAGCAACCCCTTCACACTAACTCCCTCTGTGTAACTTCCTCTTGGTTCTTGTATTGGGCGCCTTAAATTCTGACCTTGAAAGCTGTTTTCATGGAAGGAGATTTGTACCTGTACTGAAGGCCAGTGCGGTGAGAGGTCTGCTGCAGCAGCACAGAAAGAAGAAGGGGCTGTTCCATATAAACTTATTAAAGGGTTTTTTTACAGGAGTAATGAGGAAAGATGTACGAGGTGTAGCCTCACAGGCTGTGTTAGCCTTTGGTGATTACACTGTGCTTTAATTTACACTGTGCTAACATTCATGCTTATTTATTTTTCCAAGTAAATGCCAGCCACACCTTAACCACAGGAGTACTGCTGAAAATGGGATTTTTAAAAATTAAATGTGATTTAAAGGAATACAACATTTGATATTCTAGTATTACAAAGCTTCTCCCATGACTAATTTTCTCATGCATATAATAACAATAATTAAAATATTAAATACTTTGAAATAATTTTCTTATGCTTCTCAGCCCTCTCATTGCTTTGACTTTGCTCTGGTATCTTTTTTTTTTCTTTGTTTTACTTGCCTGGATCTGTTTTTTAGTTCTAAAGTTACTTCAAAAGTTCTAACTTCTGTTAGTGGCACTTCTCCTTCTTTGCTACAAAGGATTAAGATATCATTAGAGAGCAGCTCTAGTGACAGAGGAATTAGTGTAGAAGCAAATCTGGACAAATCTAGAAGGCACGTGATGCTTAGGAAGTCATAAATGTTGCAATTAAAATAATCAGCTTTACTAAGAAAAGGATTTTGGAAGAAGAATCCCAAACCTCCACAAAGAGTGGTGGAACGTTAAAAGAGAAAGTTGGTTGCTTGGGTTCCTTTTGGCTAAAGCAATTGTTGCACCTTTGGTTGTGTTTCATTGAAACATCATTAACCAGCTTGAACCATGAAACTAGATTTACATTTAATCTCAATTGTGTATAAAAATCTCCCTATGACCCCTGAGCATAAAGTCAGATATTTTTCAAACTTAAAGCTAAAGTGGCCTCAGTTTAATACATTGTATAAAACCTGGCAACATTTAGTATCAGTCTGTTCCAGCTGCTCTGCCCTTTCCCCACCAGCTGCTTCGGTTCTCTTCATTTTTTATTTTTATTTTTTTAGCTCAAATAAACCTCAGATGTGTTTTTGTTTGGTTGTGAGGGGAGATGAAAGTAGACCAGAATACTTTTTTCCCCCTCCATGTAGTCGTCCCATTGAATGTTTCTTGGATATATACACATAAAGATTATTTCTACATACTACTTTCAAATCATTGGGAAAGTTCTTCCTCATAAGAAGGAAAAGATAAATGTCTCGATGCCAGATTTGTGACATCAACCTAGTAGTGTGCTTCTCACAGGCAGCTGTAAGTGGTTTGGTCTGGTTTGGTCACCAAGGAGTGCTAATGCCAGGTAAAGAGGTCAGCTGTGTAAAAAGAATTGCCCAGTATCATTTTTGGTAAGTTAATACATTCACATTGACTCTTTTATTTGAGAGTGATGTAAGTTGAGTTCAGTGCTGCTGATGCTTGATCCTGCTCAGGAAACCAACTTACTGTGGATGAGTCGGCGTGTGGAACACCTGAACAGTGCCACGTCCTGACACCTCTTGTGGGTATATTGTGCTGTCCGTACATACGTGGTGGTGGTGGTGTGGTTTTTTGAAGGGCCAGTAACCATTCTCCAGTACAAACGCAGGTGTGCATACGGCAAGTGCAAGCCTACTGGCAACAAGCTTCTCTTGGTTGTTTTCCCAGACCCCTCACTAGCTGTGCAAAGATCTTCAAGGAGTCAAATACTACAGGCACTGTGTGGTTCATATTGTACCTTCTGTTGTAGCTGTGATGCTGTAAACCCAGCTGGTAGGAGTTAACGCAGACAGACAAGTTCTCCATGTCTTAAATAATGCAGAAGTGCTTTTTCAGGTTGTCTTTGATGCCTGATTTCTGCAGTGCAGCGCACTGCTGCAGTGCGTGTCAGTACGTCTGTGCCCTCCCGTGTGGTTCTACCCGTGCAATCCCACCTTTGCCTCTGCACCAGCACTGCTGTTCCTGCAGCTGGGGCCAGCCTGTTCAGGAACCTGGCCAAGCCAGAAATGGAATGAGCAAGGTAACACCTTCACGCATCAGCTTGAGCAGTCTCAGGCTGCAAAGGGAGAGCAGCAGAAAGCTGGCCTTGCCCCCTCACTCGCCCCCCTGTTTTTCCACCAGATTAGCCAAGGGAAACAAGATCTTCTCTGGCCTCATGATGATGGGATATAATGCAAAGGGTAACGGGAAGGTTGGAAAGGGACAGTGGGAACCTGTGACCTTGGGCAGGTCACAGAGTAGGACAGCAGGAGAGGGGTAAAGGAACAACACTGCTCTGCATTGCTTCACCATGTGAGTGAACAGATGTGACGATAAAACTCATCCTCTGATCAGCCTAAGCTGCCTGTGACACAGCAACCAGTAGTTACACAAACACTTTAAGCCAGCGCTGCTAGTGGAAGAGATGACCGTGTCCTTCCAGAGGAAGGACTGCTGCTGTCCTCCACATCTCCCTCTTTCTTGGCACTGCTGGTCTTACAGCTGCGTGCTGAGCTGGAGAGGAAACCTTTAAAATAAAGCAGTATTTTTTTGCTGAGTTAGCTTTAACATGGATCCATTCTCCCATTTACCAGAAAAGAAGGACGGGTCTATGTGCTAAATTCCAGGGTAAGGAAAGCAAAGAGAGCTAAGTGAGGTGCCAAGATGGACAGTTTTGACAGAGTCATCTACAAGTCAAGGGGAAGACAACACGTGAGGCAGGTGGCAGGACCCTCTGGAGCAGACCTGGAACAAGGACAAGAGTGTGCTACCTTGTATGTAAACACATCCACTGGGTTTAACAGGGTTCAGCACCAGACAGGTGAAGTGACTTCACTGTTTTAGGCTTACAAAAACAGTTCTTACAAAAAAATGTTCAGACATGACTGGCTAATTATCATTAATTACACTAACACATGACCTATTGTGGGATGTTTTTGATTAAGCGGATCTATCTCCAGTAGTGTCTTCTTGTCAGATGTGCCATAATCATTCCGTGGCATCACTTGACAACTAAACCTTCATTTTAGGTGGCTGAATTCACACAGAAGTTTACATCTACCTCCATGGCCTGTTTTTCCATTCTGAACAGTGAACAAATGAAGATGAATTGCCAGAAAGTATGGACTAGGTAAGTGCACCGTCTTTCCTCAGTGGAGTTTATGAAGCAGGTGAGATTCCTCGCATATTCCAAGGGAGAGATGTTTATAGCTCCTGAAGGCATGCATCAGACTCTGCTAGCAGGAGCCTATTTTCCTTCTGATTGTATGGATAACTTAGGGCTGGGGGGTACAGGTAACAGAGAAAAGCTCAGTGCTTCTGAAAGTGTGTTCCCAGACCCTCAACGCTTCGTTAGACCTGAGGCAGGCACTATTTAATACAGTAGTTTTCAAAAAGAAACGTAAAGCAGTAGTCCTAAAATGATACATGAATAATAGTTAAAATGTACTGGAAAGGCAGCTAACAGAACAAGTTAGCTTTACAGCTGCTACTTTATTTGCAGTGACTAACAAACCATAGAGTTACACTAGCTACACAGCCCTTCAAGAGATTTTGAAGATCTACAGGGATGATTTATAAAGATCTAATCAAGACTCCTATATACAAGCTCTGCCCATTTCCTGAATCAAGCTCACAACTTCTCATTAGACTGGAATTTAACATCCAGAGGATATTCGACTGACTTAAATACTTTAAATTTGGCCAGATATATCTAATCCCCACCAGCGCAGTTCTCAAGCTTGACTACGCTCGCTGGGTATCTGCACTTCTGGTTCAGCCTTGGCGTGCTTCGAGCTTCCAGATTAGATATCGTCACCACTACGTGTTAAGGAACCCCGCTCATCTTAACGCTTCCTTGGCAATTACTTGATTGCCGCCCCTATCGCTCAGCCTGCTGTAAGATAAGCTTCCCAGATGACGTCCTGCTCCTCTCCGAAGGGATCCAGCTCCACAAGAAACCCCTTCCCTGTGTCAGGGGACTCTTTTCAGCCCCTGCACGGCCACTGGGGAATCACCCAGGGCCCGTGTAACGCGGCCCCAGCTGAAGTTACCGACTCCCTGTAGCGCCCACACAGCTCACCCCAGCCCCCGTCACGCGCCTCCCGCCCACCAGCCCCAGCCAATAGGGGAGCCGCTTAGTCTCCGGGCGTCCGTCCTCCAATGGGCAGCGCCGTTATTGGCCTGCGGCCTGGGGAAGCCGCACCCTGTCAGGCGGGGGGCTGGCGCGGCTCGGTGGCTGTGAGGGAGGAGGGAGCGGCGCGGCGGGAGGCGGAGCTGGGGCAGCAGCAGCCGAGACAGTCTCGTCAGGGGCACCGTCTGCAGCGGCCCCTTCCTTCCCGCTCCCTCCTGCCGCCCTTTCTCATCTGTCCTCGGGTGAGCGCTGCCGGGGGGCGGCGGGAGGCGCCGCCGGTAACGGCCCGGGGCCGGGGGGGGGGGGGGTGTGGGCGGGGGCAGAGGAATGCGCGGGGCGCGCGCGCGGCTGAGGGGCGCAGCCGGTAACGGTCCTCGGTGAGGCGGGGAGGAGGCGGCGGCGGCGGGCGGGGGCGCAGGCGTTGGCGGCGGGCAGGCTGTGAGGGGGAGGCCGGCGCTGCGGCGGGGCGCAGACACTGCGGGGAGGCGAAGGGAGGGAGGGAGGGGGGGACGACGA
>JAVSBS010019702.1:0-13654 GCA_033124195.1 Coracias cyanogaster | reverse complement strand
AGTTTTAGAAACAAAGAAAGATATTATTCCTATTTTCTTAAAGTAGCCCATTGTACAATTCAATTAACTGCTCCAAAATAGCAGAATAATAACATTTAATTACACTGGGATACACACTGAACTCCCAGCACACTTATTTAATCAAAAGTAAATGTTGTATCTGCAGAAGTTTTTCAACATGTTATGAGGACAGCATGCCATATAATATGTTATTAAAAACAGTAGAGAAAGTAATATAAAAACGTCTGCTCTGTAGAACAATGATACTTTAATACAAATATCTTTCTGTATTACAAGCTTGCTACAGAAAATTAAAAACTGTAATAAATATGACAGAAATATCTAATGTTTTACCTCCTTTTATTTTCAGTTATGGCTTAGACAACTTTCAACTACTGACTGCTCAGCATGGTATTTAAGTTACCCAAAGACATACTATATTATTTAATTATATAATCGGTTCCAGCAATATGCTGAGTGTTGTTTGAAGCACAGTGATAAAAACAGCTCTCGTCACAAATTATTTAGAGTCTAGATAGAGGCATAGTCCAATTCCCTCACAGCTTAAAAGCTTGAGACACAGCCTTTTAAAATGCTACAGATCGCACTGGTTTCCAGAAATTTCGCCCAATACTAGCAAGCTGACCATTCACCTTTTGCCCATAGTCTCTATCATGGACAGCAGTGTTACGTGGTGTTACCTTCCACTCTGTCTATCTGATGTCTTCAGGCACCCTCAGTCTCTTGCTGAGGGACTCTAGAACTGGGCAAAGGTGATTTCAGTTGTAATCTACCTTGTATCTGGTTCTTGCATGCTGTAGTGCAGGAGTTTGCCTGTTCAGAAGTTAGGCAAGGGACCTCCTCTGCTCCTTACACCAGTGAGGAAAAACCTGTGTAAACTGTGAGGGGCAGGGATGGCCCCTGCCTCAGAGTCTTCTGATAAGCATGGTGAATCATATGAAACACAGTAACATGTCAGTCATTAATTAAAACATTACGGGAAAAGAGGTTGTTTCAGCAATTCACTTGCATCAGGCATTTCTAAAATATATGCTGTCCCACCCAGATTTTTCATGAGCTGTGATCTCAGGACATGTCTCTATTACCAGCTGTGCAGGGGAGATAGCATTTGTCATGCAGCAAACCAGAAGCAGATGAGAAGGAGATGATTCCTGCAAGGCAGCTTAAACAGGTTATGGTACCTCACACTGCACCACGAGCCAGCCTGACCACAAGCATAGCTTTGCAGGAAGCAAAGCTTCAGGATCACTGGTGCTTTATTCTTACATGAACCAAGTATCAGCCAGTGCTCCAGCTACCTCTCTCTCCTAACAGTGTTTAATTTATTGAATTGTTTCATTTATCACAACCACAAGGGTGCTTTAAAGCTAGAAATGTATTATCTCACTAAGAAATGCATGCTCAGAGAGGGTGAACTCTCCCACTGTTGCTGTCATTTCTACAGTAGTTAAATAAAATGGTCAGAGTTATAATTGTTACCCTAATCATTGCATCAGATCTTGAGTTAGAGCAAAACGCTTTATGGGCTAGCTGACATTCCAAAAAGTGCAAGAAATTAATCATTTGCTGTCTCACTGTGGTCTGGCGACACTGGCTCTAAGGAAAACAAACCACAAATCACCTCTGCATCAACATGCAAAGCAGCTGAGCTGTACTGCTCTGATTCCCCATGTGCTGGTAGAAGTGGACCTGATACCACTGCCATTGCTAGGGGAGTCCTCCACCTTGAAAAGACCAATAAACACACAACCTCAACTGGTGCCCCTTGTCCTCTGCCCATCAGGGCCTGAGAGTGCAACAGAAAGAGAACCCGAAGAAAAGGCTACTGTTCTTGAGGGCACTGCCTGAAAGCTGAAGATGAGACCATATTGGTTTCAGATGGTAGCTTTCCAGAGGCAGTCGGCATGGGTTTTATCTGGCCAACTGCCTCAAAATGAGTCGCTCTAAATCAGTCCCCTGGAATCCAGGCAATGTAAACCTTTCCTGTCCCCAACACATGCCAGCATTCACAGCTGCTGAGATGTGGGCATACTCCTGCATCCCAAAAATAAATTGTGATCCTAGCCAATATGCCCAGCCCTGCACCCAGGGCTACAACTGTCTTAGAGGCCAGCTGTGGAGAATGCAAGGCACTTAGACAATTAGGAAATGCTGGCTATAGAAGGGAAGAGAACATGGCAAAATGTTTTTCATAACTTGTGAGCTGAGAAGCCAAGGAGACAATAGATAAAAGTTAAGACAGGGCAAGAGCTGAGGTGGACAGAATAAAATGGTCTTGGATGGGAGAAAGCACTGACATATTGAGCCATCTCCAAACAATTGTCCATGTCTTCTCTGGGTGGCTTTGATGGGGCTAGGCTGAATTACACCACCTGGAGGCTCTGACCCATGAGGTCAGGTTGGCTGAGAGTGTTTGTGCAATAATCTCAGTCCTTATGGGAGCTGAGAGAAGAATGGGATAGTGGTACCCTGCCACAGCCAGGCAAAATGCCAGATAACCTAAAATGCTCACTGAAATGTCCCATCACCTTTAATGTGATGGATGGTCTAGTGACTTTGATCACTGAGTCATTAGAACTTAAGAAAAATGAAAAAGTGATGAGTAGCAATTTCAAATGGACACAGCTCAAACTCTGTGGTACCTTGAAGAACATTTCAGTTGCAGGGAAAAGAAATCATGCCCGCAGCTCAGTATTCAGCCCTTTCTGCCCTTTGATCCCAAGAGGTGCGGTGATTGCCAGACTCCCTTTTTTTGCTGGTAAGGACTGAAGCTGCTCAGCATCTTGCAGAGGCAAATCTTGTGACTATTTATGAGGAACATTTGCATGTAGTGATGATCTTAGCCACTAGCTGAAAGAACACTGCATTCTGCCATGGTGCAAATGCATCAGATAAAAATGGCAGCAAAAGAAGATTATTTGCTGAGACTGAGTGTTTAAATACTTGCTTCTCCAATGGAAAGGAAATCTGCATAAAATACAGCTTATTAAAAAAATAACATATCCTACAACAACAACCTTGACATCTTTTGTAAAAGACAAATGGTTTAATTATGAACTGATGCTGCTCAAAGTACATTCCCCTATCTTTACTACAGTGATTCTTGGACCTGAGGGTTTGTGGTTATTCTTTTCAATTTTCATTTTGAGTGGGAGATGACTATTCAGACAGGAAACAGAAAAGAAATAAAGTCAGGGAATTTAAGAGAAGCCATCACACAGCAGATTCCCTACTCCTCCTAATCATGAAATAAATTAAGTAATAGCTCCTCTACACTCAGCATTCACCTTTCAAAGCTGGGGATGAGAGTTACACAGACAAGACCACAGGAAACTCTGTCTCCCTATAAAGTAAAGAAAATGACAGGGCAGGTCGCAAAATGCTGACACAGGCAGTAACTTGCTGCTCAGAAAACAAAGACATGGTCAAAATGTGCTGGATAGAAATCATCAAAGGGATGATTAGTCAGTTTATAAACTGCCTGAAATCTAAAGGCTGTGTTCGATGATGTGCCCCCTTTCACATGTGCCCTGTTGTCTGACTTCTCCCAGACCCGTTGTCTAACACCATAAAGTACTACCTTTTTTTTTTTCCCACACCTAGACTATAATTGGCAGCCAGTAAAAACTTCCTGAGAAAATAAACAAAATCCCCATTTCCAAATGGCATAAGAACCATTAAGCATAACCAAGGATCTTGAGAAGAGGATTTAATTTAATTTCATTACATATTCTTAATCCATAGTCTGTTTAAAGCATGACTTCTAACCACAGAAGTAAACTTAAAGTTTACTTTAAAAAAACATTTTTAAGTGGGAAGCCCCACATCCTAGTATTATGTACCAAAGGGCTGTGTCACTTGAGATGTGATGTGTAGTTATTTAGACACTTGGAAATCAAGTACAGATCAGGAGAAATGGAGCCATTCAAACTAACAGCAGCATTTGCCAGTTTTTCCTGGGTATAAGTGACTATGTTAGCACCCTGTGCTATAAAGGAATTGTTCAGCTCACTGCTGTTCAAAGACTACGAAACCTTGTCTTATGTTTGGTATTGTCAGTAACTTCAAGTTCATCCTTTCTGTACCTCAGTTTTCTACTAGAAAATCTGAAATAATTATCCATAGTCAATGCATAGATCCAAGCAATGGTAGAACTGTGATACTTTGTAATATTGAGAGAAACACATCAAGCAAAAACCCCAGGGTCCAGCCATGCTGGCACTCTGCAGAGGATTTTATTTCATCCCTGTTTTCATTTACTCTGTCTATTTTCTGTCTTATCTGCCAGTCTCATACCCTCCCCATATTCTAGCAAAGTCGCTACCATTTTACTATCCCCTAATAAAAGGACTGTTTGGTGCAACGTTGCATTGCCCCTGCTAGTGTGACTAAGTCAGTCCCCATCAGACCCAATTTGTTTCTTTCTTCAGGCCGTGTTTTAGGTAGGACCAGGTGAGTTTGCTGAAGCTTGGCTGCTTGTTTGGTTTTTCTGTGGAAGGCTGAGTCTTGGGCTCATCAAGACCAGCGTCATAATGAGCAGATAGGAACCGATTTGGTGAAACTGGCTGGCCACAAAAAGAGGCTGGCCTCTTGCACCCTTGGGTTTGCTTGGAGGATGCACAGCTTCTTTAGGCTCTTACTGACTTCACAAGCAGGGCGTGTAATGAGGTTCCTCCATGAGGGACTCATTCACTGAAACAGCTTAGCACCTGAGGATAACAAGTCACGCTGAGGAGCTCTATCTGACATGGAAAAACAGAAACAAGAGGGTAACGTTGCCTATGCATGACATACTGTCTGGGCTGAAATGTAAGACTGCACAAAGCAGGAGGACACACTATGAGTCTTATGTTCCCATAGGATTATGTCACTGTAAATTATTATGACTTTCTTTTTTATGGTTCTGACAGATATAGGTATGAGTACACAGGTCATTGAGTTTCTCTGCATTTGTACGTCATAGATGTTCCGCTCCAAAATGTCCAAAGATTATTCATTTCCTCTTAGATCATCTGCAACATTGTAGAACAAGTGCAAAAGCCTTTTGGTTAAAAACTAAAATAAAAGCTCAGATTCTGCAAGAGGCAGAACAAAGAAGACCCTGATCATGGGGTTGAATTTCTAGCACAGATGCTCATCTTGGCTTCATTTCAGGAAGCTCTGAGTGTACCATGCAATTAGGCAAACTCTTAACTGTCACGTCTCAGGACTGGAGCTCTGCTGACTTGTATCAGATGTAGATGATGTTCTGGCCCTGAAGTCCAGCAGCCTCCTTCAAAATGAACCAAACTCAAGCATGACACTTTTCTTCTTCTTCCCGCTGCAGTTTTAGGAAAGATAAATTTTGAAGTGCACAAGAGTAAATAACACCATTTTGTTCTTGTCCTAGATCTGATAGCTGCTCTTTGCTTCTGTGTTAAGCAGCTGAAGTCTCAGGGTATGTTTTCTAAGACACAGAAGCTGGGAGCTGAACACAGCAAACTGGATTGGCAGACAGCTTGGGAGATTTTGTCCTTTCCTAAACTGGGACAACACTGGAGAATACAATAGACATCCTATTTCCCTTAGTAATAATCACGTTCCCATGCAGGGGCAAAATTATTCAGCCCTTCAGCATTCATAGTTTATTCAGTCAGGAAACATATTATTGTCTCATAAAATGGGCCACCTGTCTCGTTGTCCATTAAATATTAACAGCAGCACCATAGAAATGAATTGTAATAGTTTTATTATACTAATGTTCTGGGTAAATCTTATTAAAGTGTAGTGTGGGTGTCAACAAACAGAAAAAGTATAAAACCCATGAATATTGTACAAAACTTGAAGACTGATGTGATTTAGACACCACTGCCTTCTTTTGGCGCAGGTAACAATATTGAGTGCTCCTTCATCCTTCAGTGCTGCGCTATAGAAGCAGTAATGCTTATTGCTTCTCAAGTACCTTTTCTTGTCAGCAGATATCAAAGCATTTGTGCAGGACTGCAAAAGGCCTTTGCAGCGTGCTTCTGTAGCAGAGGAAACAAAGGTACAGACAGTACCTGAGGCTGCTTGCATCAGCTGCAAGAAAAGTGCTGCAGAAATAGGCCCAGCACCCTGACGCCTGCTCCCAAGCACCCTCTTATCCACTTAATGGTGCTTGCTATATAAGGGACAGCACACCACGTCTACTGTTGTCTTATATCCCATGCAATCTCATTAGCTCTGCCGCCTGGCTCCTGACCTTTGTCAGCATCATACACCAAACTGGGACTCTGAGAACCTTACTTAAAAAAGCCACATACTTTATGCTTCCTCGCTTCATCCCGTGCAGGAAGCAGCAGTACAGAAATACCACGTCAAAGGCTATTCCTGCTGCTTCCCAAGCCTGACTCTCACATCCCTGTTGCCTGTGGATAAGGCTCCAGAAGCCTCCAGGTCCAGCTGGGAGTCTCCAGGCTTTCTTGGGGGCTTTCCAGTCAGTACCGGGTTTAAGCAGAGCTGGGAAGTCTGCAATAATAGCTTTTGTCCTACCGCTGCTTTATTCCTGTTTCCCAGCCTTGCTGAAACAAAAGCGGCACAGGCAACATTTTTGGTGTCACAGCTGAATAAGATTTTCCTGGAATGAATAAAAAGCTCAAATTTGGTTCCCGTCACAACTGCTGCACATTTCTATCTTATGGGCCCTTGCCTAGGTGCAACCACCTTATGCTCAAAAGCCCACCGTTGCCTTTTCACCCAGTTTCAGTCCTTTGTACAGTCATTTATTTAAAACACCTAAGCAAATAAATGGTTTATGTTAATTTTGTGCACCCAAATCAGTAATTAATGCCGTAGACATGAAAGACAGAAAATCACTGAAGACTCAGTTTGGAGGTTTCTTCATGCTTCCCAATTCCAGAAAGCAAAGCTTTTAGACTTTAGAGTAGGGGGAGATATCCTGGGCCAGGTTAAACCATCCTTGATGTGCTCTGCTCATTCCAGAGCCATCCAAATGGTGCAACCTGGAATATGATAAAAATTGAGCTGGGAAACACTTCGATTGAAATTTCTAAGTTCATAAGACAGTTAATAAATTACAAATTACCCCAAATAATTGGCAATAAAACCTTACCTATACAGTACCTTCATACACTTTCTGTATGTTATTTCCTAAAAAAACCCCATAGTACCACTTTTAGAAACAATCCAGAGAAGTCTTTATTTAATATTAGTGTTATTTTTCACATAACTTAGTCTGTTACAAATTCAGACTTTTGTCATACTATATATCTACTATACAGGCCTTGAGGGGGAAGGGAAAATTACAGTGAGTAAGTTCTGGAAAGACAAAAGCTGTCCCCAGTAGATTTTCCATACATCACAACAATCCTTAAAGGGAAGGAATATGAGCAGGAATATGTAACTGTCTAGTCTCTATTTCTCGCCTTGCTAGAGTTTATACCTGAGTATAGCCCCAGACTAAACAGTGTATGGGAATTGGAGGGAAAGAGGGAATTCCATAGTTCAAGAAGAACATGTTTTGTAAATATTTTTTGGGGCAAGGGTTAAAAAAACTTGGTGTTTGAAGCTAATCAGTGGCTTCTCAGACTCAGTTCCAGGACAGATGCTCCGGGATTTTTACAATTCTACAGATCTGACAAATTCTGTTTGGGACTATCCCAGGAACTGGCTGAATGATGAGGAAAAGATTTACAAATGTATCTGTGAATAAATAACGTTGCAGCTGCTTATCAAGTAGCAGCTTTTGTTACTTGAGCTGTTTGTAGGGTCACAGTATTTGTTCCTTTAAAATATTTACCTGATCTGAAATTGTAAGAGGTCATTGGTTTACCGGCTTTTTTTTTTTCTTCCAAATTGCTCTTGAAAGTTATCCTGTTAAACTTTTTCAGTCGTATAGTCCAGGTGCTACAATTATACAGTATAACCCAGTATGATAAAGCCAGTAAATAACCAGAGCAAACAACTTGCAACGTAACTATGGGCAGATATAACACTCACCCAAAGCAGATAGCAAATTCGTGCAACAAATTACATTTATAGGCAAAACCAGGAAAGATTTCATGACTGGTGTACAGTCCAGAGAAAAAACAGAATGCCACAGAAATTTATACAATGCTAGCTTCAATGATCTTATAACTTTTCTTCTAATACATGCTATTTCTTGAACTTGGCCTTAAAGCAGAACAAGGACCGATCAAGTACATTCTGTACCTTACAGAATTTATATTCTGTCATTAAAAAACAGTATTAATAGATACTACAATGTTTCAGATCATAAAGTTCAATTCTGGATTAATGAGAAGCATATATCAATGTTATATTACACTTTAACAGACGAGTTTAAAAGGATTTTCTTTCCACACAAAATCAGTGTCACATTTAATGCCACAAAGGCCTCACATACGTGTCAAAAATGAACTTTAATTTCTGAAAAAGCTGTTTCTTAGTAAGTTATTTATTTATACATAGTTAGGAAGACAAAAAAGGGAGACTATGGAGCTGAGTTTATGTAACTGCTCTGAGGCTGAAAAATGTAAACAAATAAAAAATAGAAGCAATAATCCAGTTTTGTCTAATGGCAGATAATGTTGATGATAAGTACTGTAATATTTTCTGCCTTCTTATCTGGAAAGACCACAAATAATGACTAACTACTGATAAAAAATAACAATTCCCTTCGCAGACTCATTTTTTCCCTCCAACTATGTGCAGACTCTGTGAACAAGAACCTTGTGATGGTGATGGCTTCTGAGTAACTTATGTGTTGTCTTGGAATAAATTTTTAATTTATGACTGTGTTGATTACCCTGGCTGAAGGGGGGAAAGCTTGGAGCTCCCAAACCCCCACCTCCTCTGCTTTTTCATCCTCCGATGTTTTATTTTCCCAGCAATCCAGCTGTACTCTCCTCATACTGTGTGTATTGTCAGGATTATCTTCAACCATGTGAACTATAAACACGGCTCACTGCAGCCAGCTAACGGAGTGGCAGAAGGCCAAGAAGGAAAATCGTCCTCTTCATCTGAAAGGCATCTGGAAAATGGATCCAGGAAGGGTCTTTCCCTCACTCTCCTGAAAGACCTCTAACACCACAAGGACAAAGTAAAGCCCCCAAAATGACAGAGCAGTTGTTTCTGGGTGGTAGCGTAGTCCTGGGTAATCAGGATGATCACAAGTATTTTTTCCTCTTTTTTTTTTTTTTTGTTATTTTGAAGTTATGAGGGAGAGAAAGACTTGTCCCCATTTCCCACCAGAGGTAAGGATGTTCTTCAGCAAAACCTTTTCAGACATCAAAAAGCAGAACTTGGGGCACTCCATTTCCAAGCGCTATGCATTTGGCTAATGCAGTTCCTTCATGTCTCAGGTTCATCAAATGTAAACACGGAAAGCAAATCCTTCCACTTGTTTGTGAGGTGTCCTTGTAGCTGTAATGTCTAGTGCTGAGCTTACTGCTCCAGAGAAGTATTTTATTTTACTGGAGTCTACCTGAAGAGTAAGGATACAGGCCACAAAGTTTTGAAATCCCTTAACACTTCTGTGAAAAACTAACTGTCTTTAAAATTATTGGGTAGTAGAGGTCAAAGTGGGAATTAAGAACATAGAAAGCTCTCTATATCTGTGTCTGTGGTGCTACTAATATAACAAGGAGTATCAGGGCTAGTCCCTAATTAAAAGAGAATTGTTGCCTGATTAATGGGCAGCACCAGATGGCATCAATGGAAGTGCTTGTTTTAGCTTTACTTAGGCATGCTTCAAAAAATTTCAGCCTGTAGTGAAATTGTCTTCTGTGGGGTATCACCTATAAATGTATGCTCCCTCTGCAAATTCCTCAAGTGCCTGGGAAGTAGTGTTCAGAATAGAGCACCTTATCAACCTTAATATGGGCTGTCATTAATGCTCAAACCATATTTTTACTTCCTTCACATGCACTTATTTCACAGTTGGTGAAGGAGAAAGAAGGGCTTCCTCTCCAGCCCTGGTTATGGATTTGCTGTGCAGCCACCCTAACACTGGAGGAGTCGGCAGTGTCGGAGCACATGCGGGAGTCCTATCTCTGGCAACCCCTGGCACATATCTAAACTTTAGACTAGATTAAAGGTCAAACTTTGCTTCTGTCTTTTTTTTCACTTAGAGAGCCAAGGTCCTCGAGCAAGCAAGCCATTATGTTTTATTTCATCAGTTAGTGGAAAGCAGCTGTACTGCTTAGCATAATTAACGAGGAGGTCAGACAGTAATGCTTTGTATACAATAGTGTTATATGCAGCACTAAGGCAAGTAATTGCTCATAAAAACAGTATCTTGTAAAAAGGGAGGGGAAATCCACCTCCCTTGAAGAAAAAATTAGGAACACAGTACTTCCTTCTAGTCATCACTGAAAACATTCTCCCTTCAGGTCCTTCAAGGCCAGAAAATTTTTAACAAAAATATCCAGGAAGTAATCCACAGCAATACTCTCTACTCTTTACTGAAAATTTGCAAATGACTGTTGCAAATATCCATGAAAAATAACCACGTAAAAGGTAGGCAATTCCACACAGGGTTGTATTTGCTACCTGTGCTGGTGTGTCCAAAGGTGATTTAAAAGATACTGCAAGTTCATGTTCCCAAGAGTTCCCTGTAAGTTCTGTTGTGGACAACAGTTGTTAGCTCTTCTTTGACTGCACAATATGACATTTCTACAGGCAAGTGGGAGAAAAGCCATTGGTGCATGCTCATTCCTGGTAAAATGTCTACTTCACTTCTGCTGAAGCCAACCAAGGAAATAGCAGGAGGCACACTTTCAGAAATACTGAACAGGCTAACTCAGCACTAGCTCATTCTGAGCCAGCCATCAGAAAACAGAGTGTGCTGGAGAAAACGGCAAGACGAATGGTATTCCTCTCAAGGTAGGTTTCACTGTCTAGAACAGACTATTTCAGTTGGAAGTGACCTATAACAATCATCTAGTCCAACTTCCTGACAACTCCAGGACTGACCAAGTTAAAGTATGTTGTTAAGGGCATTGTCCCAATAGCTCTTAAACACTGACAGGTTTGGGGCATCGACTACCACTCTAGGAAGCCTGTTGCAATGTTTGATCACACAAAGAAATGCACCTGACGACCAGTCTGAACCTCTTCTGGTGTAGGAGACCATTGTCTAGTTTATCTTTGATCTTTTTTGATGGAAATGCAGAGTGGCTTCTGAAGAACCCAAAGGTGGTAAAATTGAGGAATCATGAGCAGCTGTCTGATTCACTCCACTGAAGAGATGACATTCAGGTCCAGTGAAAGACCTCTGGCTCTTCTCTTTTTGTACCTTCTCTTTTTACAACAATGATAGACCATAACACAAAGTGTTTCTCAGATGTCCCTTTACTTAAGAAAGTTGTTTCTGTCTTTCCTGTAAATGTGACACCTGAAGACTCTTCTGCTAGACTTTCTCATACTGCCTAGTAACTTGCTTGTTCACAAAGGTAACAGAACTGGAGGATGCCAGGAGCATAATATATATTATGTAGGTTACAGTATTGGATTGCTGGGGCCTGAGCTGTGGGCCCCCAGCTGGAGTTGACCTGTGAATGAGTCACAATCTAGCAAAATGTTTTGATTTTCCTATTGGCTTCATGTTCCAGAGGCAGAACCTGGCCCACCTGTGTCTCTATGGCTCTGCCCTCACTCAGGTGGTTGTGGTTGTGGGTGAGGCCAGGATTATATCCACCAGGAGCCAATTTGTTAGAGGAGCTTTCTGTTGGGTGTGGCTTCTGTTGGGACTGGTTGCATCTTGGTGAGTTCTCTGGTTGGTGTCCTTCCATGTGAAGGGCCACTGAGGGAGCCATATCTGTCCACTGTGTCCAGCAGGCAACGCTGGCACCACAGTGGGTAGTGGAGGAGCTGGGCCCACAGGAACCTGTGGCGGGAGCGTCTAAAAGAAGAGTTCTGAGGGGCTGTTGCTGAGTTCAGCGTTGGCCTGTGTGGTCAGGCAACTGGTGGCAGTGTAAAGTGATGATGGCTGAACCAGCACAACAAAATTGGCATAGTCAGCAGCTCAGTCTGAAGGAAGATCCTATGAAACTGGATGAAATGAGACTGGGAATCTCCTCAAGGAGGTACTGCGTGCTGTTGCCAAGGTTGCAAGAGAATGAAGGTAAGCAGAAAGAGACAAGGTGGGACCAGCTTGAACATAAAGCATTTGAGAGTAAGAAAGTGCCAGTGAGCAGAGAGAAAGAGACAAAGTGATGAAAGTGATTATAGTAGTAAAGGGTGTTTGTGAGTAGAAAGTGAGCAGAAATCTTGGACTTTGAGAAAGTAATTTTGTGAGTAGAAAGTGAGCAGAAAGAGACAAAATGAACAGAAAGAAATGAGCAGAAAAGTGTTTGTGTATTGAAGATGAATATGAAAAATCTCAATTTCCATGTAATAAAGGACTGTGAATTGAATGTGCTTGTGCGAAGAAGATAGTTATGGAAATATGATGGCTGAAAGTGTCTATGTGAAGAGTTTCCTGAAAGGTTCTCTAGACTTTGGCCTGAATGGTGGGTCAATGCCCATAACCTGAGTCTGGATGATGGCAGTGCTGCAGAGCTTGGATAATGGTAGGGTAATTATTGCCCAAAAGGTTCTCTGGACCCTGGCCTGAATGGTGGGGTGATGCCCATAACTTGGGTCTGGATGATGGTAGTTCTCCAGGTCTCTGGCCTGGATGATGGTGGTTCTCTGGACTCTGATACTATGCATTCATAGGGTAATACTGCCCATAAAGTTTTCCAAATCCTTGGTCTGGATGATAGCAGGGTGTAATTATTGCCTGTATGGTTTCCAAATCCTTAGCCTGGATGATGGTAGGGTGATTACCACCCAAAAAGTGTGGCAATTAATGATGTGTTTGAGGAACTGCCCAAAAAGTGGTCTGGATGATGATAGTTCTTCGGACCCTGGCCTGGATTTTGGTGGGGTGATTATGACTGAAAAATTTTCCAAATGCCTGGTTTGGCTGAACAATGGTAGGGCAATTAACGATCTATGGAAGTGCTTGTTTGAAGAAGATTGTTAATAATGGAAGAGAATGTGAAGCACTTGTATAAAAGATTATTAAAAGTATGACAATGGAAGGTACTATAACTACAAAGGAGTTAAGGATGGTGAGTAGAACTGATCTTGGCAAAGAGATAAAGTGGACTTTGATAATGATTGCTCTCTTGAAAGAAAGAAAGTGGACTTTGATAATGATCCTCTGCTGAATGGTAAAGAGATAAAGTGGATGGTTGGCTGGAAAATGTGAAAGTGATTACCAGCCTGACAGAGAAATACGTATGCGGACAATGAAAAGTTGTGGTCGCCCTTTTATGGAACTTTTGCTGGCTGGATAGACTTTGTTAAACAGACCTCTGGGAAGAAGCTTAAAGACAGTGAATTAACTGGAGTATTTTTTTTTTAGTATAAACTAAAGAAATGTGAAGATATGGTGCACATAAATATGCTGTATGGAGGCTGTGATTCATCCATAGGCCTCACCACTTCATTTGGCCCCTTGACCTGAGTTGTGGGCCTCAAGTTGGAGATGACCTGTGAATGAGTCACAATCTAGCAGAATGTTTTTCTTTTCCTATTGGCTTCAGCTTCCAGAGGCAGAACTTGGTCCACCTGTGTCTTTGTGGCTCTGCCATCACCCAGGTAA
>JAVSBS010019701.1:50277-64779 GCA_033124195.1 Coracias cyanogaster | reverse complement strand
GGATGATGATGCAGGCGGCGCCGGCGGCCAGGCCGTTCAAGCTGAGGAAGAGTTTCGGTAGGGGCGGCGGGTGCGCGCAGGGGCTGCGCGGCGGCGGCGGGCTGCGCGCTCGCGTAACGCTTCTCCTCTCTCCCGCGCAGCCACCCGGCTGGAAGAAGTAGCAGGAATCCGGGCGAAGTTCCCAACAAAAATCCCGGTAAATCTCGGTTTTGTTACCAGAGGTTATGGCTGCTGTTTCAGCAGAAAGAAACCTTGGGAGCCCCTCTCTAAAGTAGGAGCGGAGGGCGGGGGGAGGGTCCTGGATGTCTCAGGCTTTGCTAAGCGTGGCTCTAATTAAACAGGTCATCGTTGAGAGATATCATAAGGAGAAATACCTTCCTCTTCTGGACAAAACCAAGTTTCTTGTTCCTGAGGAGCTGACCATGACCCAGTTCATAACCATCATCAGGTGGGTGGCCGGCACCTGTGGCCCCGCGCTGCAGCCGGGGCTCCCCAACTTCCCCAAGCAGCCGCTTTCCAGCGCTGTGCTTTGGTGGGCAGGACAATAACGGTGTTAGTGATGGCTTCCCTTTCTTGCAAGCGTTTAAAGAAAATCAAGAGGTGTTTTTTCAGGTGCATTTGGGCGAAAAATGTGGACGCTGCTTTTTGCATTCATGAAATCTTCTCTCTTCCCCGTCTGTAGTAAGGACTGTATCAGAGTCCTGTGCTGCTTGCTTTCTGCTGGATGAACTTGGCACTGGGGCTCTGGGGCTCTGTTCTGCTTAGAGCCGTTACTGCCTTGTTCTCTTACTGCGCCTTGCTGAATTTGCTCAAGTTCAAAGCATCTGTTAGGTACGAGGGGGATGAAATGCGCTTCTAAATTATTCTTTATAAAACACTATGGGGAAGAAGCCTCCCAGCATATTTAGTGATGTTATCTGGCGAAGTATGAAAGCTATGTGCTTTCCAGCACACTTTTTAAAGTATGGAAAAGGTCTTTTTAGATGATTGTTTATGTAAAAGATGGTTTTGGCTCTTGGACAACTTTGGTCCAGATCCTTGTATGTAATGTCTCTGAAAAGGACTCTTCTTTTGAAGGCAGACTTCATAATAAGTCTAACAGACCACGCTGGAATCCTTTACTACAGCTGCACTGCAGAAGCTTTTGGTTTCTACTCAGCACTTCTCCCTGGTAATTGGGAATTTGGAGCCCAGGCTCAGTAGCACTCATGGTCTTTCAGTGCAAGCCTTTCCTTAGAGCACAAACCTTTCACCTTCCAAACATACCGGTTTATCTTACTGCTGCTGAAGAGGTCAAGCCCCATGACTTCACACAGCACTTCTTGTACATAATTCATGCAACTGCTATGCCTAATGCATTTCATAGACTAAAGTTGAAGACTTATTACATTTGCTAATGCTTAATCCTCTTTCTCCTCCCTTCAATTAGAAGCAGGATGGCTCTAACTGCTACACAAGCTTTCTACCTGCTGGTGAACAACAAGAGCCTAGCCAGTATGTCCTTGACAATGGCCGAAGTGTACAGGGACTACAAAGACGAAGACGGCTTTGTGTATATGACATATGCTTCACAGGAGATGTTTGGATGCGTTTTACCTACTGCTCACGGGAAAACTATGGAATGTCTTCAAAAAACTTAAGGTTGGGTCCATGTGCTGCAGTGAAGCAGTTAGCTATGAATCATGCCTGTGAGATGAACCTTGGAGATGCTCCTTCCAATCTGAGCTCTTGAGCTCTCTAGTGGGGAGTTATGACCCAAAAGCTGGCAGGACCAGCTTAAGGCAGAAATGCTGATATGCTTTTCCTAAATAAAAATTTGGATATATATTTTTATATTTTGAAGACACAATGGGGTTTTTTGGAACTGCACCTCCACTTTTTTGCAATATCAATCTTTATGTAACTGATTTTTAAGGTGTCCTTAAAGCCTAAGCCTAAGAGTAAAATAAAGAAACTTTTAAGGATTGAGTTGAATGTTAGTTTTAATCTGGGGAAGGAATGTAAAAGTCTGCCTAGGAGGAGGTCCTAGAATAATTCTGAATCTGAGCACAGTGCCTCTTAAATGAAGCATTGCTTGCACTGCTACTCTGAATTATTGAATGGAATAACAAAGCTTGTCAGGTCCCACAGGAGCAAAATGGATCATTAAGCTAGATACCTGAGCTGCAAGACTGAGCAGACTGTACTAGTGCTGGAGCATGGTTCAAATGCAGGGTTAAGTTTTACACCTGGATAAACTACTATCAGCTGTTACATAAAACACTGAGTATCTGTGATATAGTTAACTACTTGTTTAAATAAGCATATCTGATTGCTAGTCAACATAACCTAAATGCAGATAGCATGACTTGAACTGTGGTTCAATCAAGTGTTCAGGAGTCTGTTCTTACTACTGAATTCTGCCAGTCTAGTCTCTGTGGAGAGACTGTCATATCCATCCCCTAGAGGCACCAGCTTGTCCGTTTCCCTGAAGGACTTCAGTGAGCCTTCTTCCAAGGATGGATAGAGCTATGGCATGTACCTTCTGATTAAGACCTATACCAGTGTCTCTAGAAAATGTCGGTGCTGTCATGTAGTGAGATGCTGACTCAACACACAGACTTGGTTCTGAAACATTAAAGGAACACTTGATATAAGGCTTAGTCTGAAGTATATAGCTCAAGCTATCCTTCCTGGCCTTCTCATGTATGAGGAATGTATTGGAAAGTTGTGAATGTTCTGATTTTGCATGATTGACTTAAAACACCAGGTCATTAAAAAAATTGGTCACAGTGTGCAGTTAATTAATCAACCTCTGTCAGCGTCAGCTTAGGGTGGTTAAATGGTTACATTATGATGCAATTCTTCTGCTCAGTACCAAACTGATTAGCAGAATGATTAATGTAGGAATTACTAGACTGCAAAGAAAGAAGTGTTGACAGTATTTAAATTGTGCATAAGGAAGGAATGTGTGTAAGGTTTTTGCAGTGGTTCTCTTGCATTAATAATCTCTTTAATTTAAAGGTCTGAGCAGACCTGGGTTCAAGCCTCTAAACCTTCTGGCTTAGAGGAGTACCTACCTTAGTGAGGGTGGTGTTTGCTAACTTATATTTCATGAGCTGAGGAACAAAGAAATCATTGATCAGACTCAGTGGAAAGGCTAAGGCTATGTCAGTATAGGTTATGAAAACATTTAGGCTTTGGGATCCCAGAATCAGTTGCTTGGATAGATTTCATTTATGCTTGTAATGGAAACAGTTTCCATTGCACAAATTGAACTCAAATAGTCATTTGTTACCAGTCCTCAGGGAGGCAGAGACACCTGTTTGGCAGGAGTACCACACAGCAATCTTGAACAGCTGTGGGAACCTTGAGGTGGGGGGAGCAGAGGGAAGTCTTGCTATGTTCAAGCTCTCTTGCTTAAGAGCTGGGCTAATATTTTGCTTCATTAGCTCCTCTGTCTTCCTGTCTTGTGTGCTACTTTGGATGTGTAGAGAAAAGCATTACAGGTTCTTGGCTGGAGCAATTGGTGTCTGACAGCCAACTTTCTTTTGGTTTGTAATGTAGTGGCTGAGGTGGAAGTGTTGATCCCTCCAGCAGTTATTGACATTAGGCTATGGTGTCTAACAGGCTGAGTCAGATCCGGCCAAAAAGTTACACAAGGAGAAGGTCAGTTGCAGGTAAAGAGCATCATTATAAACCTGTTTAAACTGGCCTGCTGAACCTAGAGAGAAGTCCTGTGCACTGGGAAAGCTTCATCATTGGATAATGGTAATAGGCTTGCCCTTCTACCAGGTGTTAAAACAGGTAGGATTAACCACCAAAGATAGTTTTCAAAAGGTCTTCAAATAAACTAGGAGTTAGATGCCTAAATAAATCAATTTTCCTGCTTGTGGACTTGCTCTGGTGTGACTAGGAGCTTTGGATTCAACCTACTGTCTCTTGAAATGCAATGAACAAGGATTAGACAAGAAGCAAACAGAAAAACTCTGCTCTGGCTGACATAAGCAACTGAGATAACTGCAGCTACTTCCAATGTAGCTGCTGTTGGAAGAGCTAATATTTGCTTGAGCCTAGTGATTAGACAAGTAGATATTTTTTGCAATGAAGAACACAATGCTGTTGTAAGTAAATGTCATAATTCTTTCCAGCATACCCATAATGTAAAAAGGGAAGGCAGAGATGCCGCTTGTTGTAAAAGTATCTTCACTTCTTCATTATATGGACTTGTAGTCTTTAATATCAAAAATATCCACCAGAGAAAACATTATGAGGATACTTCTGTTTCTGCCACAGAACCAGCTAAAGTCCTAGAAGGTGCTTGGTGCTCTGGTTGCAAAGCACTTACATCTGTACATGCTCTGCTGAAGTAACTTGTTAGATTAGGTCCACAGCACTCAGCCCCTTGTAAAACAAAGCACTGTGTCCCATTTTCAAATATAAAACCAATCAAACTGAAAGGACACTGAATCTAAGTGTGGGATGAAGGCTGAAATTGCCCTTGTTGATGTCTTTGAGTATTGTGTAAAATAGTCACAACTCCCTCAGTACTCTTTAACGCAGCCAAGTGGAATCATACAGAAAATAACAAAGTTCTGTTTTTATAACTTAAAATACTAAAGTTCTAATGTTAGTAACATGTTGTAATACTGCTGGAGTTATTAAAAGGAAAATACAAGATTAGCTAAAATACAAGGTTGCAACCTTGCTGCACAAAAAAGATATTTTAATGAAACATGCCATTCCTGTCTGTAACGCATACTTGCACTGTGACTGGTCTGGGAACAGGATTGTTTTCAAGACCAGAGCAAACTTTACTCCTGAGGAGCATGCTGTAGGCTGCATGCACTCTGAATGCTTGTTAAGGGCAACTGGAGAAGAACACAGTAGCAATTAAAAAAACCCACCCATAAGCTCTAGGGTTTGGTTAAAAAAAAAAAAAAAGTCTTACTGATGTACTTGATTTTCAAGTGGGTAGATAATTTTTTTTTTTTTTTCTGTGCTTGCTAAGATTAGAGATTGGGCTCTCTGTACTTCCCTTACTAAAGCTGATGTCCTACAGACAGCCACAAACGATGTAAAATGCTTTATGGAGTGCAAATTGAAGTTTGTTGCTGCAAGGCAAACATGATAACCTCAGCTTGGGCTTTAGCGTGTAAGTAACAGCAGGGGCTTTCCAAACAGTTTGGATTTAAAAATCACTCTTAACGTGGTATGTGGGTAGAATAAATATATGAATGAAGGGGGAATATACTAATCTCACTCAAGTACTGCAGGCAGCAAGTTTTGTGAACTTAGATGGGCTTTTTATTGTTTTCCCATCCTAACTATTTCCAGATGGTGGTAGCTTCAGGGTAAAAAATATTAAAGATACTGTTGAACACACTAAATGACAGACTGCATCCTCCTCTTCAAATGGGTTAATGTAGGATACAGTAAATTAAGAAGGCCAAATGAAATAATAGGACAGAATATATAACCTTCAGCATCAAATTGCACTGCTGCATTTGCCTTTGAGGAAAGCACCTATAGGAGCTGTGGGGAGAAGACTAAAAGACCTAACCCAGAGAGAAGCTATTTTTAGATTGTTAGTTTTTAACTTTCGGGCTATGAAGTGGAGGAGGGCAGAAGGAGGGTTTCTGTGGAAAACTTCCAAGGGATCCCTGAAAGGTGACTGAGAAATGCAATATTACATATGTTAGAGTAGAACCTTCTAGTGGCATGCATGCTTTGCTTATGGATTGCTGTTCCAGAAAGATTTCTAGACAACTCTCCTGAATTTTAAAATATCCCATTCTTCTCATGCAGTTTTGAATTACCCTGTCAAATTTGGGCACGGGGGGGGAGAGGTGGAAAGAGTTCTGCCTTATAGATATGTACTTGGTTTCTTTAGCTTTCCTAAGATGTTTTGTAATGCTATCTGTTTCCACTTTTTCCCATTATGTTTTTAGGTTGCTTAAGAGCACAAGTTTCTTAGTTATCTGCCACTTGTTCCTATACAGTGCACAACATGAAAAGGCAGTTAGGTCCTATAATAAATAAGCTGTGGCAGTGTAGTAGTCCAGGTATGTTTTGAAAAAATATAGCAAAAAATTGATGCCAGAGTTTGAAAAGCTGCACTGTCCCTTCCCTGACAGCAGCAGCCCCTCAGGAGGGAGGGAGTGTGCTCGGCTGGGTGCACATGGAGTTTCCAGGGCTGGCAGGGACTGAGGAGGGGCTGCTTAGGCCACTCAACACTTACATCATGTCCAGCAGGGATTGTAAAGAACCTTTATGAGGCTGCTTGTGATTTGTTGCAGGGTGGGCTTGGCTGATGGTGTTTATTTTTGCAAATACTCCAAGACCCTGTCTTTACTTTCTGTGTGTAACAGCATGGTCCTGGATCTTAATCAGGCCTTCAGTCCAAGGCTGTTATATGTCAGAAAGGTGAGAACGGTATTAATGGTGTGGTTCTTGAGATGATGCAAAAAGAACCAGGTTCAACTGCTATTGATCAAGACATCCCTGGTAGACCCAGAGCTTATTTCCCGTTCTCAGGAACAGAGCCAGGACTTTACAGCTTGCCAGTTGGATTTGCAGGGAAATCTTTAGGTCAGCTAACCAGTGGGTGAGGAGAGAGGATGGAGTGGGCCAGAGGCTTAAGCATGTGTATCAGTGCTTCCACCCAAAGCAGCTGCAGCCATGTGTTCTTCACAAGCCTGCCTGTGACTGCCTGGAAAGCCTGAGCCTCAGTGTGACCTCACTAAGGCAACTATTACACCAACTAGCTCACAAAGAAGTTAAGAGAAAGAAAACAGGCACACATGCTCACAGGTGGAGGGTGGATATAGCCTTTTCCTGGAGAGAGAAAAAAAAAAATAACAAAACAAAAAAACCCTGAAAAAATAACCCCAGCAAACCCAAACTCTGTCAACTGGAAAAGAACACACAGGAGGGTGCTGAAAGGAAGACATGGTAAGTAAAGAAATTCTATTCTTCATGCTGGTGCTACTTCACAAGGCAGCTTGGCCCATACTTTGAGAACTTAAAAACTTAAGTGATAGATATAAGTATGGTCTCTCTCTGACCCTCTTCCCCTAAAATGCTACATCTGTGGTGAAAAATTAAAAGATAGTGATGTGAGCTGCATATTTGAATGCTGACTGGCTGAGGAAGAGTAACTAATTTTCCAGCAGCTTGATGCATTAGTCATCAACAAAATAAAAGCGTCATCAATAGGGAAAACATGTTGTGCTACAGGTGAGGGCAGGATCACCAGCTTAGTGCAGACACATCTGTGCTGTCTAGACTGTTGGAGTAACCGAGGCATTGCAGGGGTTATGAAGATAATTTTGGTATTCAAAACTATATTGGTTCTGTTATAAACCCGTCAAAGCTGTCAAGAGAGGCCTCAGGAAAAATACTGCATTTTCCTAGGAGGCAGCTGGATTTGCTTTAACTCTCAGCCCTTCCCAGCTATCCTCATGCTCACTGACTTTTGTTCCCATTCTTTTTTTGGAAAGGGACCAGGCCTTCTGTGTTTGCAGAACCTGGGTACAGATTCCAAGATTGCTGAAAACTATAAATAATATGCCCTTAGCTGCCATGTAACAAACTTGTATGAGAATTCACAGCTGTTCTGTTATTCTAATTCAGCCTGTGTTGGAGCCACAAAATTTGGCTATGCCTCGGTCTCTCAGGCTTCTAAGCCTCTCAGGTCTGGAGCAGCAGTTTAAATGGGTTGACTGAGGTTGTTACTGCTATTTAGGTAGCTTCCCACCTTCTAGTGAACTTGGTTGCAACAGAAAAGGTGTCACATCCCTTCTTGAATCATCTGAAGAACAGATGTGTGTTTTAGCCTGGCTCTTCTGTGTCAATTATTTTTGCTACAGGCACAAGGTAGGTTAACGTAGCAGCTTAATTTTGTGTGCCAGCTCATCCAGCTGCTTTTGCCACAGAAGGGGGAGGATGCCTCACCTGGGCTTATCCAGTGGCAGGCTTGTGAGGAGTGGCAATCACCAGGAAGGGATTGGTGCTGAGAGGGGGCTACAAGAAACTGAGGAGCGGGGGGAACTGCTGCTGGTATAGGTAGATCACAGAATCACAGAATTATTGGGGCTGGAATAGACCTCCAAGATCATCAAGTCCAGCCTATGACCCAACACCACGACATCAGCTAGAGCATCTAACTAAGTGCTACATCAATCTTTCCTTAAACACCTCCAGGGATGGCAACTCCACCACCTCCCTGGGCAGTCCATGATCCTGAAGATTGTATGGGTCTGCAGGCTAGGCCATGTCAGGATCTTAAAGGAATGTTTCCTTTGGCTCTGACACCCAAGGAATCTGCCCCATTACGCAAATGTTGAGCAAGATTACTGTTGTGTGCTTCACAGAGGAGCATCCTTTGTAACTCCATGGATAAAGAGTTGGGGAGACCCTGCTGATTCCCTTTTCTTCCTGATGAGTCTGAGCCACACACTCCACACTGTCACCCCAAATAGCTCCCATCTCCCTGGACCGAGCACAGAAATTTAACTTTCTGTAGCTAGAACCTAAGGCCTTGATAGGTAAAGCCTAGAGTGACACTAGAGGTGTGTGGCTAAGGGGCTTGAACCCAGCTCCCAAACTAGACCCCCAGCCTACCTTTCCTTTCTGAAAATAACTTTCAACTGCAAGATCTGTGAGAGGCTTCAGTTTTACTAGTGGAGACTTTAGACAAAACCCTATAAAGTAAATGAAGCTGTTCAGTGGAAGCTGGAGCATGCATTGAAATTAGCGCCCAGAGCCATAAGGGCTGCAGAGCTAAAGCTACCGTGTTATACTTTGTGGGGTGAAGCACTTACCCACAGGAGGTGGAAAGAAGGAGGAAAGGTCAAGCACTGTAGTAGACATGAAAGGTTTTATGTTTAATTTTCTGGAAAGATTTTCTTCAAAATACGGTTTTGCCAAGTATTATGTTTCCCAATTCAAAGTGCTGTATTTCTTTTCCCATCAAATTAATTTTACCTGTGCTGGTTTGTAAGGAGAGAAACCCCAAATCTCAACTTTTTTATGAGGGAAAAGATAAAGAAAATGCTTGTTGACTATACTGTTACACCTGTGTGACTGCCATAAAAATTTGCGATATATATGGGAGCAGGCACTCGTAACACTGAAAAGCCAAAATAGGTTATTATATTCTAGACATCTCCTCATTTTAAAATGAGGTGGAACTTTCTGCTAATTTTCAACACAGGAAGTTTTGTGGGGCTTTTTGGATGTATTTTCGTTACATCTAAATGAGATCCACACGATTTTGGTCAGGCTACATTTTACAATCTTTTACTAGGGAATGATTAGTTAATTGCAGTACTGCATAACAAGCTATAGTGGAGTACTTATATGCCATGTTCCAAGAAACAGTGCATGGAGCTGCAGCAGGCACCAGTTTGCCAGCGCATGGAGGAAATAAATCTAAAATAATTCATGATATTTTGCACATGTAAAATCCAGAGATGGCTAACAGGAATTTGCAGAGTGGACACCCTACATGTCTTTTCATCAAAGAGAACAAAAAACGAGAAACTGAAGAAAGCGAGCAGTTAGAAAAGATGTACTTTATCAAAATGCCTCTCCAAAAGTGCTGTAAAAAGTCAGCAGAGTTCCTGGAGGCTGAGGCTGTGATGCTTTTTCAGAGCTTTCTCTACCCATAATGCATATCTTGAAACAGTAGTGGCTTTAGGATTGTGGCTTAGTACTCACACAGAACTGAAGAAATATGTTTGGGTTCTCATTTGGAGACATAAGCCCATCTTAAGGTTAGTTTTGACTTTCTGCATTTCCTGCCTAACTTGTCTATTGAGTGATTAGATGACTACCTCATTTGGTGATTTAGGAAAAGGAGAGGAATAGCCAAAAGTACACAGTTTCTAAAACAGAGAGGGAAAAAGGGAAGGAAAGTTATACATGGCAATGGATTGAGGCTCTTGTTATCAAAAGTACCACGAGACTGCACTTCAAGGTATCCTTCAACACTTATCACAAGTTAGGACAGAGGAGAATGAGGATGGATGGCTGAAGCACAGTTACAGGAACAATCTGTCCCAATGTGTGTGTGCAGCAGAAACCAGACATCCTGGCTGCTTGTTGGTAATTATTTTCTTGATGCAGCAGTCCCCTATTTGGTAGCTAAATGAAATAATTCTTTAATAAGTAATTACCTCTTAGTTTTCCTTGTACTTATACAGAGATACAGAAACTGTGTCCTGCTCCATCTTTTCTATGTAACTAGAGCCAAAGCTTAAATTGCAGTATTAGGGAAGGTTTGAATAGCTTCTTTGAAAGCACTTTGGCAAATGCAAGCTAGAAAAAGCCACAGCACCAAGAAGTGAGCCAATTTTGTAGAGCCACAACGAAGTTTTGGGAATTACTTTGACCATTGGTGGGTTTATCTGTGAATCTCAACAGGATTTTACTGAAGTAAGAAAATATTAAACCCAGCTTGCCTTCATTGTCTTTGTAAATGGAGCAAGAGTACAAAATAACTTGTCTATGCATGGACAGTGAAACTCAGTAGAATATTGTTGGTAAACTCTTTGGAAGAAGTTCAGAAGGATAGTTATGCTGCAAACTGAATCTTTTAGTCTGTATGTCTAATCTTCTCATTTTGAAAATCTGTTAACCTTTGATTTTTGTGAGATTAAAACTATAAGGAGTACAGATAACAGGGCAGCACCTATGCTCAGGACGTTTGAAAATAAAATCCTGCAGAGAGACCAGGATTTTTTACTACACTTGTATTTTCTGACCCTTTGACTAGGCCCATGATTACTGTTTGTTGTATTTATGTAGATATTAAAGTTAATGCCTCACTGAAGTCTGTAACACAACCTTAATCGAGAACTTTTGAGATGTTTTTCAGCAATGCTAGATTATGCAAACAATAATAACAGGTTTTTCAAAGTTATTCGTGGTCTAGTTCTGTGACACTAGAGGAAATAAATCAGATGTTTAGTTAAACATCTACACTAGGCAAGAATTCAAGGCTCAAACAGATCTCAGTGCTCAATAAGTGTCTTTCCAATTAATGAATCTGTCCCAGTTTCTGTTTTACTAATTTTAAACAGAGAACAGTTGAACAGTGAGTCCAAAACTGTAAAAGTGAGGTCAGAACAAATCCTGATGCTTTGTGGAGTTAGAAGCAAACATGGTAACTCAGCCTAGCATCCCATAGCATAGTTGCTACTACAACCAGAATACTTATGTCTACCAGTGAAAGAATTAGTGATACTTTTATTTATACACATTTTCTTATTTCTGTCATATTCTCATCACCAGTTTTGGCTCTAGATAAGTTCCTGAATATCTGTTTATTTCATTTTGGTTATTAAGTGTGAGATAAGCACTTCATAAAGATACGGGAAAGAAATGTTTTCTTCTTAACTAACTCCTTGATTGCTTTGCACCAGTAGTCAGGATTGCGTTGCAAGAGAACACCAAGGAAATCTATAATGGTGGAGATCTTTCTCCTGACTAAAATTTTAATTATCTGCTTGACGTCATGGAACTTTACAAAGGTTTAATAAGTGTCAGCTCCTGCCTTTTTCTTCTTAACACTGTTTGCTTCACATGTGTGTTTAATCTCTGGTTAAACAAATCAGAATTTATGGAGTTTGCCACACAAATAGAGAAGTTTCTCTTCTTATCTCCTTGCCCACATACAAAGTATTTGCTAATAGAGTTGGTGCTCATCTAACACTCTTATTCCCTATGCCTTCTAGACAAATACAGACATAAATCCAAAGGCAAAAAAAATTCCATATAATAGCTAGTCCTGTGTATCTTGTGGTTTTTGCAATAAGAATTGTAAAAAATGTTGGCAAAGATTTTACAGGAAGAGTAAAGAGGGCTCTCATCACTGCCTGAACAATGCAGAATACTACATTGGGACAGGAATAATAAGCTGTGCAAATACAGATGAAAAACAAGTGGCTGGTGGCTTTTCTTTTTAAAAGAGTCCATGAGATACACTGAATCACAAGCTAAGCATGAGTCAATACTATCGTGCTGTTGTGAAAAAAGCAAACACCACACTGGGATTTCTAAACAGAAGTAAAGCCTGTGAGATGTGTAAAATAAGCCCTCCGCTGTACT
The DNA here is from genome assembly GCA_033124195.1 of Coracias cyanogaster. Taxonomy (NCBI): domain Eukaryota; kingdom Metazoa; phylum Chordata; class Aves; order Coraciiformes; family Coraciidae; genus Coracias; species Coracias cyanogaster. The sequence goes on along the minus strand of JAVSBS010019701.1, from coordinate 52,686 downwards.
CAACAATAGTAGGGCTTTAGCTAAAATACTGTGTGCAGTTTAGGCACTGTACTCCAAGAAGAATATGAATTACCTGAGAATTCAGAGAGTAATTATGATGAGCAGACATATTGACTGCATCCTGTGACAAAACATGCAAAAACTGATGTGGTTTAGCCTCAAGAAGAAAAGGCTGGAAAAGGGGCATGATACTCCTCATAAACAAATACTCTGAAAAGGAGGGGGCAGAATGTTTTTATCTTGTTTACGTTGGCTATTAAGAGAGGTAAAGGGCTTAAACTGCAATAAGAAAAAAGTTAGGAAAGCTTCGTAATTAAAAATGAGGTAAAATGCTGTGATGACTTGCCTAGAAAGTTGTGGAGTGTCCATCTCTGGAAAGTGAGGCAAGGGGAAGATTTCTGGAGGCCCTTTCCCAGTCCTTGTTTCCTTACATTCTATGTTTTCTATTAAAACATCTTTGTTCCTTAGACATGAAAACATTTTTCTTGGTAGTGAAAGTTCTTAGATTATACTACTGGACCATGCACACTTGTGTAATCACAATGAAGGGGATGGAGAACTGTGGAGGGCATATGGTCTTATATTTTTTTTTCTCTTTTAAGAAAAAGGTAAGCTCAACAGATCACTGTAGCAGAAGGGAAGATTTATTCCAGGAGAGCTTCCTGAATACTGACAGGCATCAATAAAGCCCCACCACACTGAGAATTCAACACTGGGGATAGAGAGGCTTAGCTGCTCTAGTCTTACTGCTTCTCCCTTCCTGCCCCGTTACGCTTTCTATTTTCCTGGCACTACCATGTGCAGCTGTACCATATTTTTCATTTGCACAGTGCCCCAATCAAGGTTGCCACTCAAATACTTCTGCATCTGTGTATGAGTGGAGCAAAAAGTTGAGCTACGTGCTCAAGAAAAGGTTTGTGACACCATGAACCCAACTTTTACTGTCACGTCCAGCCCCTGTACGCGAAACTAACAAAACGTATTTAAAACAGGATGTTAATGCCCATGTGCAACACATTCTTATGTATTAGAAAGGGGCTTTCCAGACCCTGCCCACCTCCCCATGCTGTGCTTCAGCTGAAATATGGAGCCTTTCTATCTGGATTCTAAAAATATCTAGAAAGAAACACAACACAACTACAATCAGAGTAACAATGGCTGAGATGTACCAGACTGTTAACATTTTACAGGGCAACACACAGGGAGTGAATTCATGAGCACTGCAGATTATCCAGATGGTTTTCAGCTGTTCCATCAAAAAATCAGCCTCTTCCACTGTTGCCCGAGACCTCTACAACTCTCTGTCTGGTCTCTGGTTTTGTATCTGCCTATTACCTCAACTACATTATACAGCATAATATTCCCCCCCCCCCTTATCTATTTCTAACAGGAATTTCATCCTCTGTTGTGCATCATGAAGTAGAGACACTGTGGGTCAAGTTTTATCGCCATGTATGTTTGCCTGTGTATGCATCTCTCTGATGCCTAAAAGGTCTTTAAAATCACTAGGCTGAAAACACACAGGTTAACCAAAACCAATTTTTCTTTACACGTCATTTACTTGGCACACACAAGAGATGTACAAGCTACCTTACTTTCATGCATTACTTTTATAGGCCTGCTTTCAAAAAGTTTGTACTGATGCAAGTGTATGGCATGAGGTGATTTCAATCCGTGTTGCTGCTGAAAGTGTTAATGCTTGAAACTAACCTGACAAACTCCAGGTCCGTGATCCAGCCATCCCCATGAAGTCAGTAGAGCCCCTGTAGTTGAGGAAGCATCTTCAATCACTTGGCCACTCCTGGAAGCGAACCTAACGATTAAGTTGAAGAATGAAGTTATGCTCTGACTTTCCAAGAATCAAATGGCAATTACAATTGCTGGACCATAAAAGAGTCACTGCTGATATCATTTAAGACACTTGAAAACTCTGAAAGAACTAACTGAAAGCTAATATTGTGACAGTGTTTTGAAAGAGTAAATGAATTAGCAAAGGTAAACACACACCTTCCAGCCTGACATCAGGAATGGTAGGGCATATCAAGGACTTGATTAACTGAGAGTTTAAAAGGAGATGGATATCAATGCTAATATGTGCTTACTGAAACTATATCTTGTCCATCAAGGGTATTCAATAGATTACACTTTAGGAGGTGTCATTTAACATTATTGACAAGGCATGGGAAAATACATGGGTTGGACATAGTGAAGTGAAATGTTCTATGTTTTCCCTACTTAACAGTCTGTGGCTACTCAGATGTGAAAGATGGTACAAGTGTTGATTTCATACAAAAAGTAAAACATGTTACTTTTGTGTAAGACAATTTCTCTTTCAGACAAAACCAGCAAATATAAACTGCCCAAGGGAAAATGTAGTCTTTTTCCATTCATGACAATCCTGTCTCCATG
>JAVSBS010019701.1:25470-43430 GCA_033124195.1 Coracias cyanogaster | reverse complement strand
TACCAACTCTCTCAGCTTGTCCTCACAGGGGAGGTGTTCTAGCCCCCTGATCATCTCCATGGCCTTCCTCTGTACCTGCACAAGAAGGTTCCTGTCTTCCTTATCCTGGGGGCCCCAGAAAGTACAAAGCCTTGTTACCTCTATGTACCTTTAAACTGAAACACTGTTTCATTAAAGTCAATTGCATTATTTTTAATTTGGATTTCACCATTAGCTCAAAAGACTTTATAAGTAGCAATTTGTTGTTTACTAGTGGTAATTGTCTACAGAAATAGTCTTAGTTAATGTTCTATAAAGACTAATATAACATAAATATTTATTCTGATAATTAATAACCCCCTTCCACCACTATTACTTCATTGTTTTGCCTTAAATTGCATAATATTTCACAAAGATGATTTGGGACAGATCCTACTGGGATTTGCTGCCAAAACTTGAGGATTATTTCCTGGTGTGAGAGAACATAGGAAGGATGTAGAACAGCAATAAAAATGTCCTAAACATAGATAACTTATTCCTTATTCTTCCACAGATTCTTTGCATAGAATGAGCAAATGACTTAACTGTGATATGGCTCCTTGTCTTTCATGAGCTATTTCAGAAAAAACATTCTTATAGTCTTTCCAACCCAAAATTTTTTTTTTTTTTTTTTTTTTTTACACACACATTTGTTGTTGGACACATTTCTGTCTGATAATGGAGAAAGACCAAGAGACTTGGTGAGTTATTTTCATGTTAAAGTGGATTACACCCACTCTTAGTTCAAGACATTATTAGCTTCAAGGGTGAAATTATGTTCCTAGGTTCTGGTCAGTATTTTTAGATGAAATTTCAATTGGCTTTAAAGAAGGAAAAAACAAAACAGAAGTACATCCACTGTCAATGTTTAGCTGAACCAATTAAAAACAGATAAATACCGCCATATTTGTATCACTGCAACTTTTGCATACTGTTTCTTTTGTTAAACAATTGTTTAAAACACATTAAAGCTTTGGGTTACAGATAAGTCATAGTGGTCAAAGTTTTAAGGCAAGTATAGATAAATTTTTTAAAAAGTTATTTGGCTGCCATTCTGGCGTTTCCTCAGCAAAAATAACATGGAAGGCTTCCCTTCTTTGCCTTAGCCCCCATTTTAATTTATTTGTATATAAAAAAACCCAACATTTCTTTTTCTTCTTTCTTAAGCCAATAGGGACAAGTGGGGAGCAATAATTTTGTGAATTTTCTGGAAAAGGTACAGTAGCCTGCAGTAGCAATTTCCCTGAAATGAATGATTGTTGGCTATGTCTTCTGTACATTAAAGATGTCTATATTTCCCTAGAGTATAGATTATTATTCTAACCTTATTTACCCAGACTTGAAGTTAGATCACCGATTTGTCTTCGGTGCAAAAAACCCTGCCTGTTGAATGCTACAGCTATTAATTTCTGTTTTCACTATTTTAAGTTGTAGACTTGCATATGTGTTGGCATAAAAGAGGAATAATAATTTCCAATATACTTATTCTAGCCTTCCTCTATTATATGCTTAAGAAAGTTCCATTTTACTTGAGATACACTGACTTCCATGAATTGAAATAGGTGTTTATAAACACCATTCCAACATGCCGATTGTTTCATGTTTGCCCAGTACCAGTATAATAGACCTTTGCTCTCTGAATAATATTTGAGCAACAGCAATAAAAATTAACTATTCTGAATTAAATGTGATGTGCAATATTTCAGGAACAGAAGAGTTAACAATAAAGTTTTTATTCACAACTATTTCCTTATTTGTATTTGAAATACTTGCACAGCTGAATAGCATAGAGCTAGAGGTAATCGCTGGAAGTCACTCAGAACATGTCATAGATACAGGACTGCATCTGCTAAACATTTCTGGAGGATGCTCACTGAGAAATCTTGTGGATTTTCAAGCATTTTTTTCTATTGCCTAATGTAAATTCTTCTTGTTGCAGCTTAAAACCATTGCTTTTGATTTTTTGCCAATGGATATAAGTAATAGCTTATTCCCTACTGTGTTGCTATCCTTTATGCACCTGAATCAGATGAGATATAAGGGGCCTTAGTCCCCAACATCCATGGCTGGCCACGCAGAGCTGCCATTAAGACGCCCTCTGTCTCCCACAAACCCATTTGCAATATAGCGCTTGAATGTGGACTTAGGTTATGGTTTTTTATTATTTAACTCCACCAATTGTGTTATATAACACACACTTGAAAGTAGCTGTGCAATAGTGTGCATTCAGCAATGCAGCACGAGCAAATTCAGAGCAGCATTGTGAGCGAGTGAGGCAGAGCACATCACTGCTGAGCTCTACTCGCTCATTTGCATTCTGTACCTCTCAGCCAAATGCAATTGCACCCTCTCCCAAAACCCGAGCACAAGTTTTTAAACACTGGTTTGTCTGTGTCACTAATTAATTACCGCTAGACACTACAGATTTGTGTAATTCAAATTCCATATGGTTTCAATCTCTTCACAGAAGACAGCTGGCCGTAGTAGAGCACATATTAGTAGTAGCCACGCAGTAGGAGCCCCTGTCTAGTCCTGCAGCACTGGCAGGGACAATTCAAATGATCCCTGACAGAGTTTGTTAAATCTGGGGTCACATTCATCTTTTCCCTGCAATTCTGGTAGCAGTACCTGCCTGCAAACATATTCAGTCTCCTGGCCACCAACTCTCCCCATAGAGAAAAGGTCACACATGCTCTGCTCTGTTGAAATTCTTTTCTCAGGCTGATGTTGCCCTACTCTAAATTTATAGGGATGAAAAAGGCAGAATCTGCAGCTCATTTATCCTGCAACACAGAAAATAAAAGGACTACCTGAGCATTAGGATGGTCAAGTTGAGTTAGAAATTAATATCCAACACAGCGCAGTCTGAAACACAATTAATTTGCTCAAAATACAAATATTTTGAAACTGCATAGACCCAGTACAAAAAGTACTGTCTCTCAAAAACAGAAACCCTGGTTGTTCTGTTTGTAACTTTGCATCATTTAAATCTTGCTGCCTTTGACAAGGGATGTTCCTTGACTCTAACAGCAGACTTCCAAAAGAGGACTGAGGATGGCAGAGGAGCAAGGAGAATGGATGGTAGTGTGTCAAGCCACAAGATAATATTGGGCTGCTGCAAAAAATAATGTAGTTTTAGGCAAATTGAGACCATCTGTCATTAAAGTACACAAAAATGGGACTTAACCTCAAGAAACTCAGTGTAATAAATGTGAGGAAGTTGGAATACTGTAAAGGTCTGACAATCTTTGTGAAGAACCCTATTCATTCATAGGGAAAAAATTAGCTTCAGATCCAGACATCCGCTTTTCTAAAAGTGTAGGTAGAACCTGTGCATTTTCTACCCCAGAAGAGTCTCTCTACAACGGTGCTGTTCATTGCTTTCTTTTACCTATTTCCCACCTATCTCATCCTTGACTAGGTAAGAGCAGCCCAGAAGAAAATGAGTCATGATACCATTGCAGAGGTTTGATCCACTGAAGTTACCCTGGCCTCCTCTTCCTTTCTTCATCTTGGCAGTGCTTATCAAATCAGAGGAAAACCTTCTGAGTTGCTGGAGATAAGGTGGCCTCATCAAAAAGACTGAAGATGACAATCAGTCTTAATGTAGGAGCCAGACTCCTGTCACCATCTGCCATCTTATGCTTTAAGAATACAAAACATTAAGAAAAAGCTTTTTCAAAAAATGTCATTATGCAGTGGATTGAGGGTGGGAAGTAGAGGTAAAAGAACCAAATTGTACTTCCTCTCTCAACACACACTGGTGGCAGTCAGCTCTGCTAGTCCCTGAAAGGTAGTAGATATGATTCTACATCTTTTTTTCTAACCATACCCTGTTTTACCTGTTACTATGCTGAAATTAACATAAACACAACTTAGTTGTAATGTACACCAGTGCATGTAAATGTACTTAACTGCAACCCAAGAATTCATGAACCTGGAACATTCACTCACTGGCACATTTCTGAAACAGACTGAAAATGTCCTCTGCTCTTTACATTCCAGTTTAATGTATGCCTCCCTTTCTATATTAAAAACAGAAGTTGCAATCATCTCACCAAGAAAAAGTTCTGCTCTCAGACCTGTGAGAAGTCTGTCAGAAAGTGGTAACAGAGAACACAAGATGAGTTCAGCTTCCTGTGAAAACACATCTTCCAGTGGGAAGTTATTGGTCATATCATTTCAAGACTCTGGCATTGGCAAAATATGCATGCCAGACACAGGAAACCAAGAAAAATAAGACAAACCACAGAAGCCTCCAAAATTGTATCATTTTTTATAGTTTAGTGAGAAGATAGATGTTCTCACTGTAACTGACCTCCAAGAACTAGATTTTTAAGCCAATACAAATATTAGCTTATTTTTTAAAGTCTCTAAACATTCATAGGACAGGACAATCCAGCTTAGTTGTGATCAGCTTTGTAGACCATTAATCAATCTCTACTTTGCTTAGCAACTCCAGATCAGAACTGGTTTTTTTTTCTAATTTTTTAAATATTGATTACCTTGTAAAAAAAGCAAAACAAAAAAATGTTCAGTGGCTTCTTATACTCAATCTCAGAAGTCAGTGTTCTCTATACTTACAATTTTCATAAATCAATACTTGTGCTATTTAGTTCTAGCTACAAAGCTTTTTGAAGTGTCTATTGTCAGGTGAACATTGAAGGTCATTGTATTTGTTAATAAAAAACCAGTTATAACATACTAAGTTAGCATTAACTAATTCTAAATGGTCTTGACTGGAGATTGTATTTGGTTTAGCCAGATTAGCCAATTGTTAAAAAAAATTGATGCTAATGATATAAAATGTGGCTGCTAATTGACCTCAAAACATCCACTGTATGCCTTGAATGAACAATTAGCTGCTGAAAGCACATTTACCAACTACACCACTTAAAAGTATTTGTTTGTGTCATGTGAATGGTTTCTGTGACAATATTTTTCCCAGTTTGGTCAAATTGTAAGCAAGAGAATAATGAACAAGAGAGCTATGGTCTGGATTTTCAGTAACACTACCTTCTATATAAAACTTAATATTATTTGTAGCCAGTGTTACTAGACCCTACATAGCAACAACTGTTTCAGCAGTTCCAGAGGTGACAACGCCAATTAACCAAAGTAGGAAGTCAGTACCCCACTCTTGATTCCCAGAATCTCCCCGAATCAAGGCACAGCTCTACAGGTGGCGAGTGTATTTCTTCAGGTTAAGAAGATGTCTGATGGGTATATATATAAATGTCTTTTTCCCCCTCAACTATAAAGAATCACAATCACCAATTAAATGATTATTACACAATAAATGTATGTGCAACTGAAGGAATTGCAGGGAGTCAATACTAGAAGATGCTGAACCTTCCTAAGAGCAGGTTCTTTGACTTTCCAAGTAGCAGCATTCCAAATTCCTTATGTTTGACCACTTGCATGCAGAAGTGAACAGCAGAATTAAGTGTCAATCCAAGTACAATAGAATCTCCCCCATCTACCAGTTGGCTTTGCGCCAACATAATACTGGTTACATAGGAAATACTGCCATTAGTCTGAACAAGCATTTAAGCAAGCCTTTAACTACTGTAAAAATACAATGGTATTGAAAGGCTCCATATATGAGCCTTTTCTCTTTTAAAGAAAAGACCAATCAGTTTACTACAAGTGGGCTCTCAACTCACGAGCTGAGGAGAAAGCAAAAGTAGTGAGCAAAGTGAATCTACCTTGTCCTGAGATTTGTGGTGAACAACAGGCCCTCTCCCTTAAGTGGTCACAGTGAGCTGCCTTGTGCGTTCCACTGTACCCTATATCAATTTAGATGTATTAATTCTCGTAGTACACTTTAATGTAACTCATAGCAGTATATATCATGACACTAAATGTATAATATTTAATGTTTCTTTGCATTAGTCTTGAACTGGTACTTGAACTGGTACTCGAACTGGTACTCTCCCAGCTTCATGGTTATATATTAGTAAATTTCACGTGTATTTATCCTAAATCCTGCAGATTCTCTTTGTGCTAGATCCATCAGAAAAATTGTGTGGACAAGGAAAATTTCAGTTCTGTTTTTTTTGCATCCCTTCAACTCAATTGCTTGTAGTATAAAAAAGGATAACTCACCCGTCAGAATAACACTTTGCTGCAGTTCAAAACCGGGTCACTTTTGGATAACACATGTAGGCTCTGTATTATAGATACAAACACGTAACTAAGTAATCAGACTAGGATTTGAAATAAGTCTTAAATCCTTTGTCTCTGTCTCTAGACAAACACTCTTCAGATGTCTGCAGACGTATCTTTAGAGAGTAGGACTGGAACATTTCTTATTCTCAGTTCACAACCTGCAAATCAAAGTGTGTGAAATTAAGAAGTTTGCCCAAGGTGATTTAGGTGATGGCAGCAAAGCAGGAATTCCAATGGGCTTCTACAGACACACAGGAGACTTCAATATGCTGTTCCTATTTATCCAGCTTGAAGAACAGCAGTAAACATCTGGATTAAATGTTTGAAAAGTGCTTTAGCCAATGTTATTCTTGACAACTTGGTTAATTAACTATGAAATATTAAGACGCAATGTATTTTCTGTTTACTACACGTAATCTGCTCATTTTGGAGTATAAGACTTAAATTTTTTGCATACCTCCTCCTCTAAAAACAAGATTAAACAAGCAGAATTTTCAAATACAGGGAGCAGAATTGGTAACTATTTCTTTAAAAATACCACCTTAATGCTGTAACAGTTAACTGTAAGTACTGCAGGAATGAAAAACATATAATCTGAGTTTAAGTTTCTAGAAAGCAGTCTTATTAGCCTTAAGTTTAAAAGATCTCTTGAAAATGCATGTGATGTGTTATTTTAAGTATAATCCAACTCTGTTTTCCTCTCACTTGGCAGCATTTTTAAATTCTTTTAGTAAGAATGAGGTAACAATTATTATTATTATTATTGTTCAAAAGTTTTAAAATAAGGAAGTAGGAAACTTCTCTGCTGTTGACAGCTAAAGGGTTTAGTGGTCTGTGTAAAATTGATTCATTAATCTCACTCATAAACAGCTCTGAATTGGCATAAATGTTTACAGTAGGAACAACGGGCAGGCTGCACAGGGGTTTTTTTTGTTACTACCAAGATAAGTAGTTTATTTTAAAGAAACAAACACCAAAGAAACATAACACCCCCTAAAATATTGTAAGATCTAAGCCATGTGTTTCCCTTGCTACTACAGAGGTACTGACACCTTCTGGCAGTGAGGTGGCCAGACAACAGTTTCTGACTCACTTCCAGCTGCAACAAACTGCCAAAAATAAAATTTATTTGGCTCCAAAGTGGCAAACTATTTCCAGAAGCTCTCTCGCTCGAGAGTTTAATATTGACTTCTGCTGAGTACTAACAGAAATCATTAAAAAGGAAAGATTATAATCATTTCAGACAAATCAATAATGTAATTAAATCCAATTAGTATAAGCTTAAAAGAAATAGTTTTAGTCATTCTTGATTGTTTTTCTAAAATGAGGTAACAAACAGATAAATGTTGTTGAACTGACCTCCTTTAATACAGCAGACAAAAGTGACATAACCCAATGGATGAAAGACAACCTAGACTTAAAATAGTAAAAATCAAATCCATCATTTGCCTGTGCTATTAAGAAGTGTTGCAGTGATTTCTCCTTCACAGCAAGTACTTAAACTGGATGTTTTCTGGAAAAAAATGAACTACTCTGGTGCTCCCTGAGATACTGGACTTGAAACAAGCTAAACAAAATCCTAAATTCCTGTTTGACACAGGCTGTAGTGTAGTTCATATTAACTCCTGCTGATTTTAAAGTAATTCAAAGAATAAAACTTCTAATCCTCCCAAGCTCAGTATTGTCTGTCCTGTCGGTACACTGTACATACCTTAAACCTTTGCAGTGCCTTGCTCCAGATCCTATGTACATTTATTTGTAACACTAAACGCAGTTACTTTGAAGCCATTAAAGGATCCTTCCCTAAAGAGGACCTCAGACAGGTATATGCCATGTTCCAAATCCAGAATTTTACAGCTCTTAAGAAGGATTTTGCCCTGAGCACAGAGATCTGGGGAGAATGAGAATATTGGAACAGAAAATAATCCTTCACACAAGGCAATTCTTCCCGACAAGCATTTTTACCCTACTGACCTAAAGTTTCCTCCAGTCTCCTGTATGAAGAAAATTTTCCATAGAGAAGAACTGGCGATCAGCAGTACTCTCACATGGTGCGTTTTGGGATGTATAAGCTGAACTCAGCAATTAAAACACGGAATAAGGTCCTACTCCAAATGGGGTACTAACTCACATCGTTCACCACTGAATGTTATTCTTTAATCTGAAGTGAATGTGAAAATTTTGTTTTAAGAATTGATCATAGAGGATTAAAAAGTCATAATAAAAGTAATTTAGATGCATCATATACATAAAGCATCAAATTTTAAAACCAATGGAATAGCATATTTTATTGTCTTGCATAAGCTATCCAGGGCACAGTAGAGGTGTCCCAATCTGTTTCTTACAGAAGTCATTGATTGTACCTCAAAATTAACTTACCTTCTTGTAAAATCTGATGCTATTCACTCCATGCCTGGAATACACATTCTGCAAAGAGGATGTAAACAGTCTAAATACATGCCTTAAGCATGGAACTGCTCAGTCTCTACTAGAATATTCTTAAAATGAGAAGACTTATATAGGGTTTGGAATATTAAAGAAAAACACCTACTTAATCTCTCCTGCAGTAGTACCAGAGGAATTCCCTGCTATGCTTAATACTTCACTGTCCAAACACATCAGAAGAGGCAACATTTTCTCAAGTCTATCTTTCATTCAAAGCAAATATTACATCAGCCAAAAATAATAATCCTAAACCTGGGCACTTCTGAAAAGTTACTTTTCTACCTAAGCTTGAAAGAGACAAGTGTTTAATGTCTGTAGAGATATCCACAGATGTATGTGCACATTTCTCCAGCAGTTACCTCCTACTGCAAGTATTTTCCACCTCTTCTGCTTTCCAACACCTCCTCAATCCCATTCCCTAGAATAGTTGTTTTGTTACTAACTCTCCCTGCTGTTTCTCCTTTTATGCTATATTCTGTTATACTGTTCTCCCTCACCTCTTCCCTTTGCCTTTAAGTTTCCATCATCCAGTACAACTTCTTGTGCACAGAATTCATTCTATTTCCAGCACAGTGCAGGCAGTCTCTGTTGAGTCATGGTCCCTCTCTTGTATTCTCTGCCTGGTCCATTCTATGTATTCAGAAGGATCTGTGCCACATGGGCTATCCTGCAGATATGGAAGCTGGCATGACTTACAAATGCCATCAAAAAGTAGATAAAGGTCTCATCAGACCCAGTACCTCTATTAGAGCACTTTCTAATATTCTCAATACAATTTGGTTTGCCATCCATAATTCCTAAAATGTCGTCAGTATTTTAGAACAGAGGCTTGAGGCCTGTATTTGTAATGGCTGTTCTTCAAGAGTACTTAAATCTATGTTCTTCAGCAAGAAATAGTAATTCAACAGTAGCTCATCCTATAACTGTATAGCACTTTCGAGCTAATGAATTCAGGAACTGGTTTTGGTCTCACCTTCCCCTCCCCACACCTTCACTCTCCTGTTCTTTTACCATCATCTTGAAGCTCTTCCTGACTGCTCTTGCAACTACATTGCCTGGCTTCTACCCCACCTATCCAGCTGGCATAAGTATTCTGACACCCTGTCATTTCACTGCCAAGCTCAAAGGTATGTAATAACACAAGAATACCATAGGAGCAACAAGTATATTAGTTTCTAGACTCTTACAACCAAATCCTGGGTTGCTGCAGCCAGATTCAGGCCAGCATAAAATGACCTCTGCTGTTCAGAAAGGGATTCTCTCCTTTTTTCTCTCCTACATTGATAATTTAAATCTGGTACAAATCATTCCTAAACCAAGACATTGTTGAAACAATCATCTGGTAGTTGATGGAAGTAGTAAAAGCAAAGAATTGTCTCTTAGCTTCACCACCTCAGAACTGTAACCATTTTTGTTACCAACAAAAATAACAGACATTGATACATAAAACCTGAATACCCTGAGCTTCTAGTACTTCATAAAGTAACAATATGTCAATAATATAAGAAAAATGCCACAATATTGCAAAATCTATTAAAATACTGTTTAAATGTAATGACTTTTTAGGATTTGTTTGCAAAGCGCTTAGGTTTTTCTTCAGTCCTATAAAAATGACTCTACTACATTGATTTGTGTGAGAGGGAACATGTGGTTAATATCAACTGTTGTAATTAGAGCAAAGAGATTCAAGCACAAAGACTGTTGAATTTGGACAAGTCATAGAATCATGGAATGTTTGGGGTTGGAAGGGACCTTTAAAGCTCATCTAGTCCAACCTCCTTGCAGTGAGCAGGGACATCTTTAACTAAATCAGGTTGCTCAGAGCCCCGTCCAAACTCAACGCCTTATATCCCATACCGTCAACATAATTGTAGAAATAAGATGACTGCTCCCACAAATGTACACATAAGCTACTCTTGGTAAGCAGCTTCTTTGTAATTTAATGCAGCCAGTCACCTTAGTCTCACAGATGTAAATTCTCTTGAAGAAAAAAAGAGTATGTTGCAATTAAAAAAAATACCCTGCCTCTCATTAGTCAATATCAAATTTTAAATTTTTGTGAAAAGCTCAAGGATGGAGTGAAAGTATTCACCTCAGGAATGAAAAGGATACATTTCACAGCTTAAGACATCCTTTTGCACCTTCATCTGCTGCAGAGATACTATTCTTTCCTAAAAAAATGAAAAAAATAGATAAATCTTTACATTGACTCAAATCCTTATCTTAAAAGTAGAAATCTGAAATCCCATCCTATATTTCACGATGATTCAGTCATCCAAAGCAAGGATCCTCATCTCCCGGATTCTTTCCATTTAGCTGATCAGATGTTGAAGAATCATGCTTGGTTTGTTGAGGACAATGCTCTTTTGTAACCCTTATCTCTAAGGACTGTTATTTTGTTCGTCTGTCGTTGGAGACTATAGATGTGGAAAGAGCAGGTATAACACAGGAACGCATTATATTTCTTTGGAGATTATTCTATTAATGTGAGAATTTGAGGACCAAATATTTGTGATATTTCTTTCTGCAGTCCCCAAGTGTCCCACTAACAAGATGACTGTATCAAAGCCAACTGTTGACAGAGCAGATCTTACCTTATAGAGAAAAGAAATAGTTCTCAGAGTGCTGGAAGTACAGTGAAGGCTGTTATGAACACTGAACAACAGTTTTACTCCTGTCTTGGAGTCAGATTAGGCTCAAGAGGAAAGATGGAAAAAAGAAAAAAAAACTATTAAAAATTAAGACACAAACTTGCTTTGCTGCTATTGTGCACAGGCAAAGCCCCAGCTGTTGTAGAAACTTGGACTGCATATGTGACCTACAAAAAAATGCCCAGGGGCAGGTGAGCTGTTTGGAACAAAGGTTTAGCATTGGACTTGGAATAAGAGGACACAGGCATCTGAAGTATTTTTATTCCAGGCAGTACAGAGCTGTACCTTTCCATTCATGCTTTTGTAAAAAAGATGACAAATCACTAGTCAGACTGAAATATGTAGTTGGTTCTCAAAGCATCTTTTCTATATTGATGAAATGTCCAGGAGGTAAACATTGACAGTGATTAAAAGCACATGCTTTTGTGCACAGAACACAGTTCATGGGAATATAGCTCTCTGAACACGACTACGTTCCAGGTGATTAAAGATTTCTTCTTCTGTTTCTGGAGTGAGCTGTATATTATCCTTGATTGGAGACAACGGATCTGACTTTTTACAAGAAGGAAGTTTTTCATATTCTCTGCACAGAAAAAAAAAGAAAAAACAAAATCCAAGAATGTTATGTTTCTAAACACAGCCTTGGGTTAAAAAGAAAGCAAGACCCCTCACCTAACTACCCGCTCACCTATGAATAAGCCCAAAATAAAAATGTGATAGGAAGTTTTAATTTCCATTTCACTACAACTGAAAAACTTCACTGAAAGTCATTTCAACTGTTCCAGTTATCCTATGACAGAATGATAGCTATTAGCTTTATATCTGAAAGACTGTACTGACCCCATCCTACTCTGGGTTGCACATGCTTCCTTAACATTTAAGTCTGAAGAACTGTAGTTTCACATTTATCCTGAGTCTTAACACCAAGACAAAGCAGATCAGTGTCCCACATGATTTATTTGCTATTGGACAATATAACTCTTAAGACTAATTTAGAAGCATTTTAAAATCTGAAAAAAAACCTGTAAACAGAATACTCAGAGTTAAGCAAGAAAAAACTTTTTGTGAAATAAATTAAGAAAAGAATGCTTTAAAAGCTAATAAGCAAGTACTTTATTTACATAGGAGTAATATATACAAAAATATATATCCCCAGCATATACCCAGAAGTTAGACCAGCCAAAACTGGATGGATAAAATGCAGATGTTGGAAGCCAAGTCTTGCAACCATCAGCAGAGAAAAAGGGATGGAGTGCCATCTAGGCTCACTCTGTTCTATCTGCCTGTATTCCAATAAATTACAATATATGAATTTTCTCTGTAAACAACCCTGATCAGACATTCCCAATTAGAGGTCAAGCAATACATACACAAACAAAAACTTTCACTTCCTCTCTGAAACATTCTTAACCCACATCAAGAGGATAGTAAAAAGCGTTCCAAAAATGTTAATACCACAAGTAATATTTTTTGAAACAAAATCAGTTCTATGTTTATAATAGCCTACTGCAGGGTCCAAACCTAGTAAAATACACTCATCTGACTTAATACCTGCTTGTCAGTCTCAGGTTTACTACCGAGTGCAAAAAGAATACTTCTGTCTTACTCGTGTTTTGTTTCAGGTTAATGAGAAAAATCTAAATAAAATTATTAATTCAAAGGTGAGATAGCTACTTGAAGCTGGGAAAGCTTTGCCACCAACAGTTTTTTGCCTGAGCCCAAGGAAATAGTGGAAGTTAGAATACCTACACATTTTTTAAATTATCATTGTCCTTCGAGTTTAAACCTTGAAGATGTTTGCAGAAACCTCAAGTTAGCCAAGTCATCTGCACAAAGGAAAACTATAGCACTGTATAATGTGCAAAAAATCTCTCTTGTAACCAGATATTTCAGCTAAAGGAAATGTTCCATCAATTCACAATCATCTTGAAAGTAGAACAGCTCTCACAATCAGCCATTTCAAAGTGTGAGGCATACAAAGTTCAATAGAAATAACCTTGCATTCAATTAACTTCAGCAACTTTTATGCAGCTTTTGCATTGAGACTAAAAGATGCCTTTTGTTATTTGATGTCAAACAATGGTAAAAACGTTCATTTAAATTACGTTCAACTAGATGCACAATTTCAACAGATAGATTTTACCTGAGAGTTTTCCTCATTGGAAAGAAAAAAAGGTAATTATAAGAGCAAACTTGTCTTACGCCATTATCTTTACTGAAGTGTGCAGAAGAGACGTGTAGAATCTGCTTTGAAAACTGTTTCTTTGGAGAAAAATAAAAGTATACAGGGTGCTAAGTAAAGGGTTAAAGCAACTTACCTTTTGAACTGGAAGTTTTTCCGGAGTTCACTAATAGTGGCTTGCAGTCCTAGCTTATTTTCCGCATCACAGTGATTTCTCTTCTGCACAGGTGACAGTTTCCTGCTTAATCCGCTTACTTTTGCTGGTATCAATGGCTTGAGCTTTGTTACAATACGTGACCCTATACAACTGGATTTACGTAAACCAGGAACCTGTGAGATTTTAATATTACAGCACAAATGGTTAAAATGACGACCCATAAGCAACAGATATTATGCTGCAAAACTTGTAATAAAAAATGAAGTGCTTTACATTGTGCTGAAATAATGCAATCTAGCATTATCTAGCTAGCTTCTATAATCTAAAATGTGGCATCTCAAACTCATTAGACAATGCAGCTGTAAGAACTGGCAGACCATTTCCAACATGTCTTCCTATTCTAAAAGGTTGTAAACACTTTCTCAAATACTGTTTTTAAAGTCTGTTAAATATCTGTTTACGTGAGAGCACAATAAAAACCTCTTCAGTGTCAGCTTTTAGAATTTTAAGAGAAGCTATTTTCTGGTATCACTGTTTGTGAGACATATGACTTCATTTTTCATGAAATTTAAGCAGAGCAAAGATATTGGTATGATTACCCCAAGGATTATTGGACTTCTAGTTGGACCTTCTTATCCAGTTCCTGTATCTGGAACTCAAAGCAGCTGTTTGGCCAGAATATCTGTCACATGCAACCAGTCTTAAGTGTGAACACACCAATTAAAAGAAAAATACACAGCTTCATTATATAGTTTATTCTAGGTATTCCCCACCCCTATTATTAAAAAAACCCCACAGAAACCCTAACATATGCCTCATTGTCAAGTCACTTATCAGTTTTTAAGCACTGAATCTGTTTTTTTTTCATATTTAAGTACATGAAACTCATTTTTGACATGACCTAATTCCTGTAATTAGGTCAGTGTGAATTTTATATTTCACATTCNNNTATATTTCACATTCTCATCACTAATCACAATTTCTTATACTCCTGTCATTTTTCTCAGGTCAGTATCAGACTAACTGGTTGAACAGTTACGCAGACTACTGCTAACGTGTTCTAATACTAATATAACATTGATCATTTTTGCCTTCTTGAACTTCATGTATAGAAAGTAATGAGTTTATTTTAACAACAGAAGGAGCACACTAAAGCCCAATCTGAATTCCTTTTTCTTTTCATAAAAGTTATACCTATCTATTGCTATCTATTTATCATTCTCTTCTCATTTGTACTATATGTGCAATATCATAGCACAATAATTAAATACATGTAACATACTTTTAGGTAAAGTTAAAATTTTCTTTGCTAAATAAGTTCACACATGACAAAAGGCAACAAATGGCTTATTCATATTTTCCATCATTTTTTTCTGTCTTACAGAAGCTTACTATTTTCCTCAGTTTTGGGGGAAGTATACATCTGGAAGCACTAGAATGCTTTACTGTTTGCAACATTCTGCCACTTCATCATAGCATATGAACTACTCACAATTACCAGTTTCTAAGTGATCACTCCCAGCCTGTTATCTTAGCTTCTGTCTATTGTTATGAGGACCAAAACATAATTATCCAAATACAATACCTGCAGAAGAGTGGTGACCAGCTACAGTTGTAAAAAGTTCTTACTTTAGAGCTGGCTACATAAGATTAACTTAGGACACGGAGGTTGTAAATAATGCTCTTATTTCCATCTGGATAATGTTAAGAATAAAGCATTTTGCTCTAAATGAATAATCTTTTCTGTTTTGCCGGATCATCTTTAGAAGCTCTGCCTATTTCAGGTGCTTCACTCAATGCAAATAGCTCTTCCTCATCCAAGTATTTGCTATTAATCAGATGACACTACTTTTTCTTAAAATAAAAGACATTAGCAGCTTTTTATTCACGGAGGACTCATACCTCAGTTCTTTCCAAAACAACATTGCATTTTGTCATCCTCCCACCACACACTTGTGATATAGGTTTTATTGAAATGACATTGTTTCTACCCGAATTGAGTAAGCAGATCTTAGAATCCCAAATACAAGAAAAAAAAGTTTAAAACATAGGCTAAAAATTGGAACAAGAAAAGCTCGGAAGATTAAAATCCTAAAACTCCCTGCTTTATAGCATTCTGGTGTTTATCACCTCAGCCGTTTTGCAATACATGTGAAGTCACCCGTAATACTATATTTCTTTGTGGGACTGAGTCATATCGGAGCTATAACTTAACTAACCCAAAAGCAGGCAAAGCTGTGTGATGAACACCTACTAAGAACCTTAAAACCAGAGCAGATTGTCCTCTTTTCTTTTGTCAATATTAGCCTCCTCGCTGAGCTCACAGTAACAATGGAAAATAATTAGCAGTAAAAACCACAGATGGAATAATGTCACAGAAGAACTACAAGGTCCTAGAGACCTCATTGTCTTACAGGCATCTGTTAGAGAAAGGTTTCTATTAGTTTTGGTATTGGAATTGACTAGCTTAGCACTTAACAGTTTGCACTGGAACCCAGATAAGAGTTGACAACTGCCCCAGATCACCTCCCCCAGTTATTTATTTTCTCTACAGATCAGCTATGTTATTCACCTTCCCAAAATCAGAATAATCTATATTTTAAGTGATTGACTGCTTCTTCCCTAGATCTGGAAGTCACTATTGCCTTTGGTATCTTTTACTGCACTTGACAGATTTCCCTTGTTTTACACTTGCAGTAAGCAATCCTAAGGGAAAAGAGGAGAAAAGAGGAACACAGGAAGTTCCACCTGAACATGAGGAAAAGCTTCTTTCCTGTGAGGGTGATGGAGCACTGAACAGGCTACCCAGAGAGACTGCGGAGTCTCCTGCTTTGGAGATATCCAAAACCTGTCTGGACACATTCCTGTGCAACCTGCACTAAGTAAACCTGCTCTAGTGGAGAGGTTGAACTAGATGAACTCCAGAGTTCCCTTCCAACCCCTACCATTCTGTGATCCTGCAAAAACTGAGCCAAGTGGTGATCCTTATCTCTACCTCCCCCCTCTTCAATTCTAGCTACTTGTTCCAACAGTCTCACTGGTGCTACAACTCCCATGAGCCTCAAAGTATGAGTGGGCCTGAGTTCAAATGATCAACCTTTTGGTTGTTAGTGTTAATTTTCAGCCAGATCAGTTTTCTGATCCAACTCATTGTAAGTATTACTAACAGCACATAAAGGGAGCAGAGAGAATGCATGGTTAAGGAAATGTGGGGCCAATCCTCCTACTTGTCACTTGCTTTAAACTAATCCTACTGTTCTCATGGATTTTCAGCAGATTCCTATTGTCTGCAGAGCTCCAAGCATCCTAAAAATTCACTTATATACAATGCTTCTATATTACCTCAGTAATTCCACACTCTGTGTTCCCCAGTATTTAGTATATTTGTTCTGCCAATATGTCTTCGAGGTGAGCAAAACATATTAAATACATTCTTAAAAACATAGTAATAAAATTCTGAATCCCAGTATGATTTCATTTCATTGCCCAGTCTTGAAGAGAAGAGGACAGAGATGTTAATTTAAAAGTATCAATTTTTGTACTCAGGTGCTCCAGAATAAAGATGTAAATTCCAGCTTAACACAGAAGTTACTAACAATAACCACAAGATGTCACTACTATACAAAACACACACTATTCTTGTTTGGCACAGATAAACTTGCCATTTTCAGTCTGTCCACAAGAGTAGGAGTGCACATGAAAAGACGAAAGCATCTTCTTTTGACTTATGAATCTTTTGGTCAATTCTAAGGACAATGTCTAAGGAGTTGGAGCACTTTTAGCTGTTAAGGTCTTAGATGCTTTGTAAACTAGACAAATGGATAAAGCTCTTACAGATATCACAAACGAAGGACATAAGTTTACTCTTAGACATCTAATAAATCACAGAGAAGTCAAATTATGGGTGCCCAACCCATACTGAAATGTGAGCTCTGAAGGAAAATTGACCATCCTTCCATACTGATTCATTAGTGTCTAACAAGGCTTTTAATAAAACAATTAAAACAGGAAAGGTTGACTAAAACCTTCCCAGATTGAAAAAGCGTGTTTAAACTTGAAGTCAAAGAGGAAGGAAACTGCTAAACTAGCAGATTTATCAAGGCAAGCAATGAAATGAAGTTGTATCTTGTGACTGTATCTGGATTATGAACATGACTTCAATTTACATCATAGAACCTGTGTATTTAGCATGCTTGAGGAAAATCACAAAGTGAGGTTTTTTTATCTTAGCTTGGCTTCTTATTTTGTACCAAAGTGTTTAAAATCCCCAGACAAGTTGCAACTTGATAACAATCATAGGTGGCCAGGTTATAGTTCATCTTAGCTCTAATACAGA